>JABASD010002641.1:0-25044 GCA_019776165.1 Pogonognathellus flavescens
TGTCCGTAAGCTCCGTATGTTATAATACGTTACAAACTTACGAACAGTTCGTGTATACCCTCATTGAATATTTAGGTAACGAAACTTCCAAACAATCGTGTAGAAGCAGTTGAATGATATGATTTTTGTTGTAAAGTAATGAATGCTAGAATAGTAACTAACATGGAGGCACTCTAATAGCCTCGTACTCAGGAAGCTACTATAACTACTCTGTACAGAGAAATAAGTTTCATGAGATAGTAAGAGTGTAGATTTGCGAAGAATAAACTCCTCCGTCATTGAGATTTAATAAAAACAACTTTTTCGCGGAGATGGCTGTGCCATTGTAATATTAATTTTATATCTGTCTGGTTGGAGAGTGAAGGACAAGTTAAACTTGAAATGATATGAGTGTGGAACGCAACTATAATATAAAATTGGCTTCTTTAGAGGCTTTTACATGCTTTTATTGACGGCACAATTGGTTCATAAACAAAGCTAGAAAATTATCACGCGCTTTACTGTCCTTTTTATAGGCACATTAAAATACTTTATTACGACGCTTCATGCCACAGCCGCTTTTCTATCAATCCCTTTGTACTAAAAGAACATCATATGCACCGTGTTTCAGATCAAACACGTCGTGTTCCTCCTAGTTTACCCAAACACTCTCCAGATCATCCATCCTCAATCTTATACTTAAACACGCACACACACGGCTTACCATCCTTCTGGGATAGGAATATCACGACTTAAAACCCAAAGTGACGCAGCACAAGACTTTTTAAGGAGAGTCATTGTAAAATTTAAGTTAATAAACCGTCCTTTAAATACCTTCCTTTATGTATGTATATGCACCTCATTTGAAATCGCGTTAAAATTTTCAATTATGCCTTTCTGATTTTTGCACATCTTCATTTCCTTTATCTGAACACAGCATGAAGTTTTTATATGGTGACTGATGGAGATTGTTTCATAGAGATGCACATCATAAGCTGAATGTACCCCACAGCAGACACAGAGAGATGAGAGAATACATTGAATCTCTTTTGTCTTGTTGAGTGAAGTGTATTATTATTGGCGTTGTTATTGAAATCTGGAGCAGTAAACTTTGAATGTTGAAATTACAAGAGAACTACCAGAGAGAGAGAGAGACTGGATGAAGAATGTGGAAATGGAAACTCTGCCTTGACTCGTGGTTGGTAATATTATTTGTGAGGATTTGTACGGAGTTTCCATTTTCCATATCAGCTTGAGAGAAAGATGAAAAAATCTGCATTTCATCATGAAAAAGGAAAGTTGTAAAAAAGAAAGTGTACTGTAACCGCTTGGGGTTAGTTATAATTTGTGAGTTTTACAAGCGGTTGAAGTGGGAAAGAAAGGATCGTTCACAACGTCAATAATGTGCTATGAATTTAGAGGATGTAAAATGCTATGGTCTATCTTATGAAAAAATGGACGGGAAAAATGTTTTTATGAAGGGAAAGCATTTGTAGCCTCCGTATTTGTACATGACATGACGTACAGCAGCAGTAGCAGTAGCAGCAGTAGAGGCAGCAGCTATATATCCACACACACAGGGCTACATCTGAGAAGAAGAAGAACGCCAGACCGTACTATTCCTCTGGTCGTCATCGTGTCGTCGTATGCACATTGTACACTCCATCGTCAGTCACTGCTATTTGATGCAGACTTAGTTGGAAATAACGAAATGCACAATGGCAGATTCTGAAAGTATACGAAGAGCATGAGAATAAACCCAGACACAGACACAGAGAGACAGAGAGAGAGAGAGAGTGAAGTTGAAGATATAAAAAGGAAGCTTGGTTCGTCACCAGATTGTATTCGTGAATCAAGAGGAGGGATGTCAAAAGTAATTAAGCCAAAAAGGAGAATAGTAGATGAGATGAAAAGCGGAGCGGGAGCCAGCGAGAGAGAAAGCATAGGGAATATGAATATATAGGGAGAGAGAAAGAAGAGCGTTGGTTGTGTTGGTGGTGGTGGTGGCCGTAGGAAAAGAGAGACTCGGAGAGAGCACAGTTGTTGGGTAGGAAGAGAGGAGGATCGACTTATCTCTCGTTTTAGAGTAACTGCTGAGTGCTGAGTGTGGTTGGTGGAGCCGAGTAAATGGAAGAATGCCGCAGTTGCGAATAATGGTTTACGGAGACTATGGCTCCCTTTTTGGCATAGTGCCCGCTACGGAAAGAAAAACTATGAATGTTGTAGTGAATGGTAGGAAACGCTGAGAGGAGGGATATAAAAATCTGAGACAGTTTTTTTCATTTCTGCAAACATTATTGTACTTGCTGAGTAATGTTTGCATTTATAGTGTTTGAAAGCATTCTTGCCACCGAATATTTTCTTCGCTGTCTGACTGTAATAAACTTTGTCCACTTCACTCCTCAAATCTTTCTGCCAAAGTGCATTTCTTGCTTTCATATCCGCATTACTCTCCTATCCTCAGTTCCAGCTAATGCTTCTTAGATAAGTAAGTTCCTCAACATAACTACTCCCACTACCCTCCAGCACAAATACACACAGGATATATACGGCTGCTACATGAACAAGAACAAGAACCATCAACCAACCCATGTACAGTCATCTACGTCTCTCCTCTTACTTATACACTTACACTTTCTCCTCTAATAATATACTCACACACACACAGCTCCAATTTACAGGAACACTCTTCAAGCAAGAAGAAGTGAAAGTCATGCATTTACTAATACAGTGCCTGTAATATTCTTATGGAAACCTTCCAGTCGTTCTGGGTCTTGTTAGGAGTGTCATATCACACCATGTAGCCGAGTGGTCGTCTTTAGATCATTTCTCAGGAGTAGGAGGACTCTTCCTCATCATATCAGTGTTAAGTAATGTGTAGTTTTAAGTGAGTTTTAAAATACCCAGCTACTTGGGCAGAATTATGTGCGTCCTTCAGAATCTGACTTTCCACAGGGAATTTGTATTCTGTATGACAGAGATATAAAATGCAAGGATTTTTTGATAATTTGCTTTCTGTAACGTTACGTTAGTTAAGGACATGTCTCTGGAATTGGAAGCAAATAAGATTTTTGCGTAATGCCTTCTGAAATGTACATTAGGCATTAGGCGGAGATTTAATTTTCTCTCATTTTCCACCATATGGTTTTAAGTGAGGGTAAATGTTCAAATATACAATACACGTCTTTATGTATGCATAATCTAAGCATCTTAAATTGTAATTATGATGATTTTATGTGAAAGCAGCCGAGTTTCCAATGACGTCAGCTTATTTGTATTTAATTAGGCGAACGAGAGTTGTGTGAAAGCAGATTCATGCATGGGGAACGAAAAACGTCCTAAATGACTTTTATTTTAAAGTGACTTTCTCTGTGAAATAAAACACTTTCCATATTATACTGCTTTGGTGTCATTTCATTATGTATAGAAAGTAAATGTTGCATTAAAATGTTAAATCTTTAATCATGCAGGGGAATGCAGTAATGAATATGAGAAATGCATTCGGGCGTTGTTTGTAGGTTAAAAGCGTTTACTGTAGTAAAGGAAATAAATATTCTTGGTGGAGAGTGTGTCTGTGCATGCACGGACTGGAGATATATTTTATTAGTATAGCTGTTAATGGTTTGGGTTATATATGAGCTGGAGTAGTGTAGCTTTGAATTTAAAACCTGATCAGCATTCAAAGGTGATTGCTGTAGTAGTGGTAGGAGCTGTGTTTCACAAAGTGGAAATATATTAAGGGAAATCTCTATTCAAAGAAATGTAGTGCAAGCAATTTATCACGAAAAAAGTGTGGTGTGGAAGACTGGGAGACTGGACAGGTTAAAATTCTGGAATGATTTCTGTTAAGTTTCCATGTGGGTTTGAGTTTTGTATGGTTTTGTCATGTACATGTAAATGACATTTGACACGCGACTTCACTGTAAAATATTTGATTCCGTGAAATGACTGGTTGTTGTTGATATTCTGGAGCGTAGTTAATTTAGAACGGGGAATGTATATGGGCACAATGAAATAATGTTGTCATGCTCATTCATGGCTGGTACGAAGGGATAAACAATGTGTGGAAAGGAAGGTGTCAGAGTGAAAGAAAGATATTCCTCTCAGTCTCACAGTCTCCGCATCTTCAACACGGAACATGCCCGCTGCAACTGATCTTGGAGAGGGAAATGGTATAAAATTTGAGGATCGTAAATACTCATGTCACGTATCTGCAGAAGCCGTTATCCCGGATAAGTTGAGCTGACGCAGCAGCCTCCAGAAACCGTCAGTGTGGTCGGATCAGTTAGTTGGATGGATGACTAGACTATGTTAATATCTTCCCCCAGAATCAAAATCAGCAAAGATAACCCAGAAAATATAAGTCATTAAGAGTACAGTAGCGTCACTCATCCCGCTCTCTCTCCATTCCCATGCACCACTACCGCCACAGCCTTTACACGTCCTCACACAAGAACAAGAACAAGAGACGCCGCTCTCTCCAATCCTTTCGTCCTCTTCTTCTTCCGTTTCCTCGTCTTCCGTGCACACAACTACACGCCATGCAATGCGATGAGACGAGATGTGAACTGTAAGTGAACTGATCCCTGCCCGTATTTTGTAGTACGCTGTATTATAAATTAACTTTGCCTTTCCCACTGTAATATGCCCTCTCATAATAAAACGTCTTCCAAATACACCACCACGTTTCCTCACGACTACGACACTCTTCTTCTTCTTCTTCTTCCGTGTCTTCAGTCTCACCACCACCGTCTTATTTTATGACTTGCTCGTCACTACTTCTACTGCTACGACTCTTCCTCGTCCCTCCTATCATATCTGTGTGATATTATTTTCATATCATTTTCCATTTCATTTCGCATACCTCCGTGGCATTCTCCTGTACCACTTAGAGAGGAATATATCTCTTCCTCACAGTCATTCTCATTCCTCTGCGGTCTCTCACTCAGACTTGATCCTTCTTTAGTTAGGCAGGCAGTTCGTAGCAGCGAAGGTATTAGCTGTGTTATGTACTTCGCTCAATTTACTGGATTATCCTCCTCTCTCTGCCCCACTACCGCACTAGTCCCATAATATACAATCTTCATTATTCTTTTTCTCCGTGTTATTTTCTCTCCCAAACCACCACCGTATTATTTGTCTTTACTTTTACATAGTACATGTTGAGTGCACTGTTTTCTTTATTATGTGTAAGCAAGCACATTATTTTATACACCTTAACATTTTCACCTTTGTAGCGTGTAGAAGTTAGAATTGTAGTAAGATATGGATTGTAATGGTTTATAAGGCTTTTTAAGAGAGATGGGAGTATATAAAATAGTTTGAATGCCCCGAGGCATCTTAGCAGTATGAATTGTGATTGTGATGGTGATACATGATGTAATGCGGAACACACTTTATATATAGGGTAATATGTAAGTGTGGAAGTATGCATAGCTCTCGTGGTTGATGATGATGGGGAAGTATAATTCGTGTGGGTTTCCAGTTGAAACACACAAGGTTGGAAGCAGAACTCACTATGTGAGCTCCTGTGTGAATGTTTTGAGTTTGTGAGTTGAGTGAATGGCATAGTGGAGTAAAGAAATTTAGTTTTGAGTAGTGGGATATAAGATGACTATCTTAAACGAATTATTGGTCGTTTTATTTCGGGATGGTGATGGTAATTTAGAAGATAGTGAATTGTAAGGCTGATCATGAGATTTATGATTATGTTATAATACAATTCCACGTTGGGCATTACGGCAAGGAGTGAGTTGTGAGCTGACTACTCGCTATTTATTGTATATCTGATTGCAATGAATAGGCAAATGGCATGTCTAGAATTCATAAGGATGTAATTCATACGTACACGTATTACACGCTTTGTGAAAACTCTGTGTCGCTCTCTTGTACTTCACAAAGGCTCTACGTTCATGCAGGACTGTTTCAAATTTCATGCTGTTGCGACTTGTGAGTGACTGGCTGAGTGAGTGTTGGTGTTGAGCAGAGTTGAATAGACACTGTCAACTATGTCACGGTTAAGTTTAGGCTGGTGCACATTATTGGCGCTTAGGGAGTTGAAGTTGACGCTATGCCTAGATGAACACTTTAGATTTCTTGTGGAATACATTCCCCTTGTGAAACTGATCGATAATAATTTCAACTCTAGTCAAGTCACAAGTCACTTGCCACTGCCGAGTTATACTTCACTTTCCTCTACAACTCACAAGAACACACATACATCTCTATTCCCATATTCCTCCAACTATAAACACACCCAAGCTGTAGCTATATCCGCAAAGTGTAAAATTGTACTTCTGTTGCTACAACGGATCGTGTGTCTATGATGAAAAAGATACTACACGGTTTTAAGAGTGGGAGGGGGAGATCCATGTCAAACTCTTCTCTTTCACGCATGAAAATTTTGACGTTTCTAAATCAACTCATATCAACTCTCACTTCTGCTTATGCCTTCCCTTATGCCACGCTATGCTTTTACGTAATGTGTTTTCGTATGGAGAAAGGTGTGAGAGAGCAACGAGAAAGTAAACCAGTCTTTTCGCTGGCACTCACTCGCTAAAGTTAAATTGATCTTTGTGGAGGAACACAGGAATAACATACAAAGTTATTTAGTCATTTGAATTGTTAAATTGCCGTGCCACTGTCTGTCTCCCGTAAATGGGGAACGTGAATTTCTACGTGTAGTATATATGCAACGCTGTAGTAGTGGAATTGACTTCTGCTTCCAATCAGTTTAATTGTTTGCTTTGAATTTGTCAAAATCCTATGAGCAATGTCTACACTATTGATTCTCTTATGCTTCGTTGAAACTCAGATGGTGACACGACTATGTACATCCGACTAGCTGAGTATCCGAGTGTGTCAAATTGCAGACCGTGACGCTAATACTGATTTACAGACAAACGTAGCCAGAGACATAGAAAGAGAGAGGCTTTATGTGCTTCAGAAATGCATGAAAGATGCATTGCTCGCTTTAAATGTTTAAAGATCTTTGTAACGAATTGCTAACAAACCCACACAATACGTCACCTGCATACATTCTTTATCCCCCTTTCTTTTCTCCTTTCAACCTTAATGGCAATATCAACAGCTCCTATTTAAGTGGAACAAAAAGGTGCAGTAATAATATCACAGTGACAAATGATCAAACGAAGATTATGAAATTACCGTGTCAATTCAACTGTCAAATATAATTGAACGAAATCTTTTTCTTCTTATTGCTCTAATAGTAACTTCCATATTTCATACTTACCACGTGTCCTACTACATACAATTTACTTGTGTGCATTAACATTGTGAACTTGCCATTAAAGGACAGCCGTGCCTGTGTTTGCGTGTGTGGTAAATTATGCTGTGGTGAAACATGCCCGTTGGAACAGCAAGTGTTGTTTTGTGCTGTGTAAAGAAAAGATAAAGCTTGAGGATGTTTTTATTTATATGCAGATGGAGAGTTTGATGGAAAAATTGGAAATATGTTTTAATGTAAAATGTTTGGAAAGAAGAATTTTTACGAGCTCTTTGGCATGGCAGTATCTACATAATGTCGGAAACTTCATAAAACGAAATTGGGTTTCTCTCGCACAGAAGATGCAATGTTGCCCGGCAATAAATTACTGAAATTGCATAGAGATGATTCTTCTCTTGACTTTCGTGGTAAAAACGCACTGTGTGCTGCTAACTGCTCTTCAGCTAGTGGAGATTAAGTATTATACATTATTATTTTATCCCACACAATACTTCCACTTATAATGGAATGTTGCAGAACATACCTACTCTCTCCTCTTCTCCTCCTATGCAGAAACACAAGCAATAATAAATGTGTTCTCCCATATACTCCTCTCTCGTCCAACACACAAAGAGCTGCAGACGTTACTGCTTCAGTAGTTGTTGTCTTCCGAGGAAATTCATTATGGGATTCCTATTCGTGTGTTCGGCTCGTCTGCCATGGAGAGAGAACAAATAGGAAACCCAATAGTGGCACATTACTACATTGCAAGTACATTATTATTACTTGCTTCCACAATCCAACACAACACACGGACTCATACTGCCACCAGAAGACCAGACCACACCAAAGCTCTATTAGTCACTTCTATATATACCTAGTAGCCTTAGTACCACTACCAGCAGCACCAGCAACTTCAATAGTAGCATAAGTCTCAAAGCTAAGCCAACATAGAACCAGTCCGAATAAAAGCATATAGAAGAATAAGTATCCTTAGTAGTAGAGTAGCAATGGAAACTACTTGAGCATGATGGGATGGCATGACACACACAGAAAGACACAGAGAGGACGAAAAAGAGAGAAGGATGCAGAACGAGCAATAAGTGGAGATAGATGGACTTAGACTGTCGCCGTGGCCAACAACCAGTTCCCGCACACACAGAGAGAGAACTAAAACTACTAATGTAAAGCTTAAGTTAAGGACAAAGGAAATTGCTGGGAAATACATCCATACACAATACACATGAAAACACAACATATCGTCTCGTAGAAAATTCTCCATGTGACTAACTTAAACTTAAGTTAGTGAATTGGATCCGTAGTTTACTTGCTTTTTGCTGTCGTTAGCGAAGTATGAACTCCAGTCTATATAGATTCTTCCGTGGTGTGTCTGTATGGCTTCAGTTCTCATAGCATAATGAATCGGACCGAGCGGGATAGTAGGCAGAAGAAGCAGGGCACATACTTACTTTAGTACATGGCCAGCAGAAGTACCAGCAGCAGGAGTAGTAGTAGTCGTTTTGTATTGCATATTGGAATTAAAGCTGGAGGAAAGACACGAAGACTATTTGTACTTATTCTGCACTTGGTTTGGTAGTGGGAGTATTAGCTGAGTATTGGAAGCGGGAGACGTACGTGGCAGTGTGTTAGTTATAAGTGAGAGAGTAGTATGTATTTAGTAGACCGGGAGAGATAGGAGAGCTTGTGAACTGCACTCTCAACTTTTGGTCGGTCGATTTGGCGATGATCAGAGACAGAGACGGAGGTTTGTGTGGAAGAGCTGGCGAAGACAAACGGAACGATTGTCATAACTACTGCTAGAGCATTTTCGATAACCACAGAAGCAATTAGAGTGGCCCTTAATGACAGTGTAGTCATCCTGATCGGATGTCTTTCGGCACTCTAATTACCGTCATACAGGCCACCTGAGTCCGTATTGGAACTACCCTCAATGTGGCTTTTATTGCTCTGTGCATCGCTCCTGTATTGCACATTCAACCAGGACGAACCATTCCGTTCAACTTCCCCAACAAATATCGCTATGCTTTGCATTTTACAAATTGAGCTTTTGGACACCAAAATACCCCTTGTGGTCCATTCCTCCAACACCACACACATTCTCCGCCGTCCTCTCTATAACTCTCCGCTTTTTAACCGCCTTATAATCTACAACTAACTTCTCCCACTAAAATACGTACCATGCCTCCATTAGTCTATACGTCATATCCAACCACTAATATAAATACTACCCTAGTTACGATATAATGCACACAGAATCAACTCAGACTTGTTAGTTCTCTTCTACCATGCAGCATAGTTCTTGTGTCACAACTACACAAGGATATTCTCTCTCTCTCTCTGTATATAAGAGTAGTCGTGTGCTAAGTTCCCGTCACAAGTAATGCAGTTCTTTGTACTCTATCTCCGTTCTGTATGTGCACTGCTCCTGCTGCTTGCTTCTGTTAAAGTTAAGCAACATAACACTGAACACACCATCATCGTACACTAAAACTTCTGGGTACTTTCCTGTGTGTTTCTGTATAGAATTTGCTGCGTGCCTGCGTTTGCTTCTTTCTCTGTGTGTATTTCGCTGGTGGTGGTGGTGGTAGTGGCAGTAGTGTATTATAGTCTTTTTTATCTCCATCAATCGAGACTGTACTTTGGAGAAAGAGAGAAACTCTGTGTGAGATATAGAGAGTTGAGTTGAGGGACGTATATTAAAATACATATGAGAGAGAAGCCTTGCGCTCACTCACGTTTTCTTTGCTTCCTCTTCTCGCAGTCTTTGTTCATTCGTCTCGACTGCACTAAAGTTAAACTCCTTTCAGTCACTCACTCACAGTCAACTCAACTGCACTCCACTCTCTCTCCAACTCCTTTTATATTTCGTATTGACTTCGTCGCGGACGTTTGAACGCCAAACGGCCAAGTCTCTCCAGCAGTTTCCTCTCAGCTCACGACACACTAGGGTGTCGCGTCCTTTTACATTTCTCTCTCAAATTCGTCATTCTGCATTTTCCTATACATCTTTCTCCCAGACAAAGCTTTCTTCACTTTCCACGGCCAACATAGTGTCATATAATATATAGGAGGACTTCCCTTATATGGCAGTGGCTGCTTCTCCTCTCGTTTTGTTGTTGTTGTTGTGATGCCGTGTGTTCTGGTGGTCTTCGGGTGATGTGAAGACTGAACAGTCAAAAAGAGACACATTCTCTTCTTCTTCCTCCTTTCACTTCTTTCGCCTTTGCAAGTTTATTTTCTCCTTTGTATCCCATCCAGCTGCATTTTAACTTATGCTTTTACCAAAAGGATTCCCATATTATTGTATGGAGGAACTCTATATATACGTTGGAGGAATCATATAATATGTACATGCATTTTACTCAAGTGTAAGAAGAGGTGCTCTTCTCACCGTCATCTCTCGTCGTCGTCGTCGTCATCATCTCTGCACCACATACAGAAATATACACAAAGGAATTTCTCTCTATTCTATTCCAGAATGCAGTAAACAAACTCACACGACAAAGACTCTTCTTGTTGACTGTCTACTGCCTGGGCTCTTGTACGTTCTATGTGTGCACCGTTTCAGTATTACCAAGATTAGAAGTGCATAAACTGAAGAAACTTTCCATTCTTATTATTCCTCTCTCTCTCTCTAGCCTGTTTACATACATACATAAATGTATACATTATATCTACATGCTTACACTTTCTCCTACTTGTATAAGTAACAACGGAGGTATACGAGAGTGTGTGATTATTACTTGAGCACAGGAAGAGTACATATAGACTGTTGTATTTGCATTGCACTGTGTGAGTGTTGTGAGTAGAGGGAAAGGGAAAGACTGTGTTATGCTGTGCAAATGTTTCTTGGTGGATGTTTATTGTTCCAGAAGATCTTTCTGGGTATAGAACGTCTTCCGCTGTAACTGTGGTGGTGTGGAGAGAAAGTGTGCAGTTTGGTTGAGTATTTGGTAGTTTGGCCATAACATTCATGCCATTCATGCCGTGTGGGTCATTTTACGCGCTAAGTATTCCACTCGACCTTTTATTTATATATAGAAGACGGGCTATTTCTGTGAATTCACAGTTGCAAACCATAAACTGTACAGTGCAAACCGTTTCCGTGCACATTTGAACTTTGGGTCGGAGGATAAGTTGAGAAACAATCAGACAAACTATGTCTCTTCACTATTCTGGTTAAACTAACGATTAGTCTCATACAAATAAAACTGCTCCATCCAAAATTGTTACGCTCAAGTAATAGTGTGAACAGAAATATAAAAAATAAACTTTGAGTTAGAACTGCTGCTAGTACTGTTGCTACAATCTACTCCTATGTATATGTGGGAAGAAATATTTGCCTTTCTCCGTGTATATAGGTACGTGCAATTTTCTTGTCGTTTTTATTGGTAGGTGAATTATGGAAATGTGTTTTTGTGTGCGGAGGCATTGGTTTTGCATCTTTTTGTGGGGGAGTGAGAATGATTGTGTGTAAAGTGTACAGAGGAAGAGAAAGAGCGGATAATGTACTGTTTGTGTGTGGAGAAGGAATGAAGTGTTGTGGGCTGAGTGCGGTTTTCGTTAGGAAGTGAATGGAACTCTACGGAACCTGTTGTTGACGTAGAACCGTAGAGATGTTGCGGCTATGGCTCCTTCTAATCCATAAAAATGAATAATGAGTTCACATGTGAACATTCTATCTACACATTCTATAGCAGACCTCCTCCTACGTCCATTCATTCAGGTAGCTGTTGCTTTCAAACTCTTTCTCAATTCAATCTCTCCAAGTACAAACATTTTTTATCTTCGTCATATTGTATGAACAATCTTTCTTTTTTATTGCGTATTAATTGCATATAACTGTTTTCTATCATCTACTAGTATGTATTTACCCTTAAGTAAATTGTAAAAATGAAATAACCGATTTAAATGACAAAAATTTATTATCGTAGTTTGCTGCCTACTCTTTTCAATGTACACATGTAAAGTATTTCTTAATACACTTTGGTTAGATCTGTTTTTCCTTGTGCATGTATGTAATTATGATTTCGTAAAGAGATTAAAAAGATATTATGTCTCAAGTTAAGCTAAGGATCTCCAATTTCGGCATTTTTGTATTAACTTGACCTTAACGAAGGGTCCTACAATTATATAACCAATTATGTTTTTGACGATAGCAAAAAGCTTATCTGTACAAAATGACAAAGATTTGATATTGAATGTGTTAATGGTTGCTTTTGTTCTTTGTCAATTTAATTTAGGTTAAAACGACTTTCCATTCAATTTAAAAGTAATTGCTGTGTACGGACTTTTTTCGATTTGTGTTAAGTTTAATTTTGTGTGTTAGAGGAGAGGTCTCAGGTAACTGTGGATGTGGTTTGTAATGTAATGTAAGTAGTACTTGTGTAATTGCGGGGAGTACGACATAAGTTTGCTCGGGAGTGTTGATAAGCAAAAAATAGTCATTCCCATAATGCTCATTATATTCGAGCTAAAGATTCTTCTAGGTTGAGTCTGAATGTTGAGTCGGTTTAGTGCACTTAAACATTAAAGTAAATGATCACTTATCACTTTGTTTGTCAGCTTGCTTGTCCATTATCTAAATGGTTATTTTTATTTCGCCTTTATACAATCCTTAAAGGTTATTGAGGCTGTGTCTCTGTGTAAACCTTTCATTCTCTCTCTGTGTGTCTATTCATTCCTTTCTTAGCCCCAGCATTCACCTTTTATTAAATTGCTCTTCTCTGCCCAACATTACGACTATCGCAGTTGACAGTCTAATTAAAGGTCAACAGCTCTAATGCCACAACCAACGCTCATTCCTCCTTCAAGACGTGGATTATCGTTACACTTACCCAAACACACTACACGATCATCTCTCTCTCTAATTGCCAACACAGCATTCTTAATTTCATCAAGTCTCTTTACAGTCGCTTACAAATCAAAGATTGTACAACCAACCTTCCTCACCATTACAACACACAAGACCCACATACAACCTCCCTAATTCCCTCTTCAAACCTTCTTCCACCGAAATAACATTTTCTATATGCATTACATTATTACATCACATTACATCACATGATTTCCCTTCAAATCCCAAGTTAATCCAATAAAATTACATATACAATCATTTATATTACATTCAAATTATTTATATAAACATATTAATGCATAGAAATAGATCATAAATACTAATCATACACAATTCTCTTCCATTAAATCAAATTATAATCGAATTGTAGGAAATCAAATGAAATCTGATTCTATTTACATTAAATAAGAGAGAATGCCTATGCAAATAAACGCAAGGATCTCATTGGAAAAGTTTTTGCATATACTGCATAGGCTTTATGTTTTGTTTTGTTATCTAAAGTCCAAATCTCCCCAGGATAAAAATAGGCTTCGTGAATTGATACATATAATATGCTGTAATACTGTTATAGAAGTATGTATACTATGTGTGTGTATGACTTTTATATAAAGACGCAACATACAGAAGAGATTTTGCACTTTATATAGTTCGAAATATGTTTTGTGGGTATTCATACTATGTGTCAAGGACGTACCGAGAGGGAGGGACTGGGGACACGTGCCCCCCCCCAATTCGGAGAAAAAGGCAAAAAATCGCCACATTTTTCGCGCTACGTGCGAATTCAGTGTATTTTTGGCTTATTTTTACCTTAATTTGCTATAATTTTTCGCGAAACTGAGACTCTTTTGCACTAAATTTATTGTGTGCCCCCACCAAATAGAATTCTTGGGTTCGCCCTTGCATGTATTTGCATTTTTGTGTATAAAAGATGTGATACAGATATGTAATGTTGTACTTAGAGCTGTATGTAATTGTAACTGAAAGAAATAAGTAATGTAACTACGCAATTAAGTTAAAGGCAGTTAGTCTGGTGTAGTGGAGGATGTAGCAGCGTAGAATGCAGAGGAAGTGGCTGTTGGATGTAGTTGATTGGAGAATTGGAGGAAATAATATAAGGCTGCCGTGCCGTAGATGTAGACGGTGGAAGACGGGAAGAAGAAAGGTCTTTAGGAATTAAAGCATTTGCTTGCACTTCATTTTTGACTTAAACGTGAAAGTGGTGTTGTTTTGTTATTCTTGTGCTCGGCTACTTTGAGTTTCTTTCAAGTGAGGCTTAATGAACTGCATTATTAATTAAATTCGTTTTAAAACAAGCAATTGAGTCAGAAATTAACTTTTAGTGCGTCATTTAGCCAGCGTATGCTCCGGCTTTGGAAACACAATCGTGAAAACAGATGTCTGGCTAATGGCTAATTTCACGTCGATTTCATGTATATCTTATTTTATAGAGACTTTAGATGGACGACCAAACTAGCACAATCTCAAGTTAACATCAATGCCACAACTTAGCTCTCACTAAACCTAAACTTTATTCTTTGTAGTCTCCCGTCTTCCGTGCGCCCGAGAAAGAAGTTTCGGTGGGAATAGAAAGTCTAACGAGTTTAATAGAAGATTTCAGAATGGCAAAGTGTCATGCAATTTTACCAAAGTATCTTTTTGTTTTTAATCACAGTTCTCGTGTTACTAAATATTGCACAAGTAGATTTAGCAGATACGAATACTCCGAAGAAGTGTCATCAATTAAAATTATCTGATCACGGTTACCCGCTTTTCTGCGCAATATAAAAATGTGCACCTATATAATATCCAGTGTAATACGGCAATAGTTTGTGTCTATAATTAACTTATCATTATTTTTTTATCTTTCAGAGTGACTCGAGCAGAAAGTCAATTAATTTGAAGATTAGTCGATGAGGAAGGACGGAGAGGGTTTTCGGGAAGAAGACGAAGAAGAAGAAAAGAAGTATGGATGCTCAAGAAAACAGTTATAGGCTGTGGCCTTGTTGCTGATGAAAATTAAAGGCGATATGAAAGAACGGAGCGGAGTTGAGAAAAAGATGGTTACCCCAGGTTATGAACATCCATCTCAGCAAAGTGGTGGTCAAAGAGACGCAAATGTGGCCATCGCAGCCTCTCAACCTATCCCCCCTCATGATCCGCAGTATCAAGATCAAGCCCGTTTCGAGGCGGACAAAAGAGCTGTTTACAAGTAAGAAAAGTCAAAGAGTACACGGAAATCACTTACAGTCATCATGCCATAAATCTTGAGCTCAGTAGTTATTGCAGATCAAAGATTTCATTGAAAATCCTTCAGGATTGTAGTAACCTCTTCACTTTTTATATTAATGTTTGTACAGACACCCTTTATTTCCACTTCTGGCTTTACTCTTCGAAAAGTGTGAACTGGCGACGCAGACCGCCGCCGACTCTCCAATATCCGATAGCTTTCACCATGATTTAGAGGTAAGTCGTGCGTGTTGAATCAAACCATCTCGCTGAACAAGTTTTTTTTTGCATTTTTATTACAAATATGTAGCAAGGGTTAATGTCGGATTTTTGTGGAGGGAACATATCTCTTATAATATGTATGATGTGTACTTTGTGCACGGAGTGGGTAGTTGAATGATACCTCTAGATTGTCTGGCTTGTAACCAAAGTAGAAAGAAAAGTAATTCTTGCTACTTAAATCTCTATCCTCTGGTGGGTTGTATACTTCATTCTTTCGCCAGCTTTTATTATGCTGCTCCAAATCACAAGTCAACTTTCAAAGCAGAAATGCATACTCAACACTTTATTATGAAATGGGATTATGCAAATCGGGATAATAAGGGCGCACGAGGTTTAATTAAACTCCGTCGCCTTCAAAATAGCCTTGCACCATCTCTGGATCTCTCCATTCAAAATTTGCACGTTTTAAATGTTATTTTATGTAAACTGAATTTCCTAATTATAGTGCAGAATTTACGCCCACTGATCAAACAGTTGCAGTAATACATGCAGTGCAATAATGCTGGAAATACTTTGTCTTGTGCACATATCTTTTTCTCTGTACTTTTACGAACTCTCTCCTCGTCTCCTCTTTATTGATTTCAATTCGAATAACATGAGAAACAATATGATATTAACTATAAGAATCTGTTGTATGTATAGATGAATAGATGTTATGTGCCAATTGTGAGTTTAATTTTAGCTTACTTCTCAGAAACGTACCTAATTAATTTTTTTATATTTCTACAGGCATTTGTCCAACATCAGGAACGAGACAGAAAACCATTTTTAGTTAACGATCCTGAAATCGATGGCTTGGTGAGAATAATTTTTTACGTTACAGAATTTGTAATTAAGAATATGTTAGACTTATCTGTGATGTTGTCACAAAAAATAAGTATTGACGATGCTTGATGTAGACTTAATGATAGACATGGGTTTGACACTTGCATTAAGATTGATGAATAGGCTGAATTTAATTTTTGTGGATACTTTTTGTTGTGGTATTAGATGATAAAGGCTATACAAGTACTTCGAATTCATTTGCTGGAGTTGGACAAAGTTCAAGAACTGTGCAAAGACTTTTGCAATCGGTACATAACATGTTTGAAGGGGAAGATGCAAAGTGAAAATTTGCTTCGGTCCGACTACTACGACGGAAACAACAGTGCTCACCTCAGCTCACACAGCAATAGTCCTCATAATTCATTTTCCTCAAATGGCGAAATATCCGTGTCGCCACCAAATAACAGCGTCTTCCATTTGCACAACGTTGAGGCGCAGCCCTACCACCACCACTCGTCAGAGCCCAACATTCAGCATACTCCTATGATGCTTATGGGACATTCCTCGCCTGAAGACAATGACAGTAATCAACTCCCTGCTAATCCTGTTGGTATTCATGGTGGTACTCCACTTTCTCAAATCGGTGCCAACACTGCTCCGCTCACTTCCCAGGAGAATTTCCTTCAAGGTAAATCAGCATTACGAAAATGTGTACTGCCAGATTATCTGTGTTGTTGTAGAGTCGTTTAGCTTCCTTTGCGTGCTGCAATGTGCCAATTGCAATTGTTTTTATTGCGTCTTCATAGCTCCCCAAACTCCCAGTTCTGGAGAAGAAGAGGAGGACTTTTTGGGGCGGAAAAAGCCCAAGAGAGGTGTGCTGCCCAAACAAGCTACTTCTATTATGCGATCCTGGCTGTTCCAGCATATAGTGGTAAGCAATAATACAAAACAAAACATACGCCAATTAGTCGTAAACCCTTAACTTTTACAACTCCAATGATTACCATGATTCAAAACTATATACATTATTGACTCACGATGATTCAATGTCTAATCTTCTCTATGAGTATTCATACCATACCAATTTTCATTTTCCATGTTTCCTGTAGAACCCTTAAGACGCCGAATTTACATTTATTTTCATTTTTTTCAGCATCCCTATCCTACCGAAGATGAAAAACGGCAAATAGCTGGGCAGACAAATCTCACACTCCTTCAGGTTAACAACTGGTTTATCAATGCTCGAAGAAGAATACTGCAGCCTATGCTAGACGCTTCAAATCCAGAATCTTCATCCAGTCCAAAAGTACAATCTCGTCAGAATAAATTGTCAGAAATGTGTTAATCGACATACTTAACTTCAGTACATGATATGTTATTCTGTGTTTTTTTAGGTTAAAAAGATAAAAACTCATGTAACAAAGCCAGCGCTAAAATATTGGTCTGACAATTTGGCTTCAATTGGTTCTGGTCCCCTGGATAACCCAGAAGGTACTCCTGGATTAATCCAAAATGAAGGTAAGTAATAAAATACGTGTAAATCTTAAAATTATGGTGTGGCATTTTTTCTTTTTATACTGTACGATAATTGCAGTAGTACTTGTTTGTAATTCTCATATGACTAATTGGTGGGTTATTGTTTCAGATGATTCCAGCGAGGAGTCTGACGAAAGCAGCAATGATGGCAATGACCTTCTCATTGACAATAGTGATTCCTCTCACGAATGAAGTCAATAAAACAATTTTAACAATGAAGACTTTTGAATTAAGGATTTTGAAATTTATATTAGGAGAAAGAAGACAGTTTTGTTGCTACAAAATATTTTTGACTAATTGTTAAGTCTTGTTACTCACGATCAGTCTCAAAAGTTTCACTGTTCTACATCGTAATCTCTATTGTCATAAAAGTAAGTACTTAAACATCGCACCTTCCGATACCTTAGGCTTACAACAATATTATGGTAGGATACTTTTAATCTTAAGACAACAATTCCAATGTCGTTACCGTTTCAATTCTACATTACTGTGCAACAATTAACTCACCAACGACGATTAATCATGTGATCCTAATTTAGTAACGATACTTTCATGATTTTATGTGTATAAGTATTTGTACAAATAACAAAGCAGAAGTCTAAGATTATTCCACGATAGGATTTTTTATATTTTTGATTTGTCAGTTGCAGCAAAAATAATTAATTAGCATTTACAGTTGTCTACAGTTCAATTACTCCTTTCCATTAACGAAAAATTACCATTTTTGGGAAAACAACGAATATTTAACATTTTTACGCGTTTCTCTTTATATATGCCATTATGGTATTTTAATAGTTACCAATACTCTGCTGTAAAATGTTGTAATCCATCTGCAAGCAACTTTGTTAACTGGTTATGCTTCTGAAAAGTTTTTGTTATCTTTCTGACAACTGAACAAGAATGATTTGTGACAGATCTACATAAAATTACTTTAAAATATTTATATGCAACATTTCTTCGTTAATACGGCTTGGTTGTCTAATTTTCTGTTACTACAGAAAGACAGGGCTGCTAATATTCCTCACTTTACCACAAAATGACCCCAAGACGAGCCTTATTGAAATTTTAGCAGTGTGATTACGAAAAAACGATTGTGTGTATAAATCTGTAATAGAAAAACGTGAGAAAGGTACACAATTATGGTACGGGGGAAATGCTCTACAGAAATTATGATTTTCTACCGAATACAACGAAATATCAATTATTTCTTAATTAAACTGTCTTGTGTCCTCAGAAAGTTTCAATTTGCCAAACGATCTCATTTGAGTAGAAAATAGCAAAATTTTATAGTGCTATGTGAGATTTAACGATATATTATTATACTATACTGTACAAATATGATAACATAAAAATAACGAATATGAAAGTTTACATCTCGTTTACATGTAGACAGCTTGTTTTAGTAAATTGTCAAACAAACTACATCTTAATCATTCAATCCTTTCAAAACTCTGTCTGTATCGTATACGAAGTATACCTACGTAATATGATAAGTGCTTTCAAAATGTATTATTTAGAATCGTCCTTCAAAAACTGTTTATGAAAATGTTGAGTCTTTTCTGACGACACAACTGTACATTATAGCTACTTAGCTACCAATCTCCAGACGAACTGAATGAAAACTATACTCATACAATACAATAACTTCATTGTAATTGTCTGTAAAAGTATGAATGCATTAAAAATTTAATTAGGACTCGATAAGTCAAAGACGATCTATACTAAATAATAGTAATCCTATACATTAGTTGTAACATTGTCTCTAATTGTGATTACAACCATTACATTTTATGACCGTTGTTCCACGAAGTATTTATGAATTTCATACTTGTAATGGAGAAATCAATCAAAAAACAATTTCCAGCTCATGTTTTTCGAATGCTTCAAAAATCTCATTTATTTGGCACCGTGATGTGAGTAGGTGTGAATTGCTGGGATGAATGATTGAAGGTACATTTATTAGCGAGTTGAATAATTCGACCTGGTAAAGTTGCAAAAATGTTTTGCCATGCTCTTATTGATACTGTTTTACAAATTCTAGTCATAGATGAGCAGTTTCAAAAAATGCATGTAAGCAAACGGTCTCCCTTCCAAATCTGTCCCTTTTTACACACCGTGAGCCAAATAATGGTAGCAACTCAACTACTCAGCATCCTACTTCGATAAAATTAAATTAGACTGATTCTGTTATTTTGAGATTCAATACTTTTGCTAATGGAAAGTACAAATCATTTGTTACTCACAAGTAACCTCAACTACTTAAGACGACTTGTGTACATAATTTACTTATACAAATAGTAGAAAATTTACTATAACATTATACAATGATAATTATGAATATTTTGTGTATTGCATGAACTTGATGTTTTATTCTGTTGTCGATTACAATCAACACAGGTTGATTTTTCCCAATAAAATGTTCTTCTTTAGGTATACATGGACATCCACTTAATATCTACTCTGCATTTAAATGTTATACTACCTAAATAATAATAATATGCAATATTTAACCGATATATTACGGACGAATACTCAAAACTACGTATGCATTGTATACCTTAATAATACTAAGTACTACTTAACTAATCATACCTATAAAATAAACGATATTGTACATAATAAATTTACATCCGTATTTCTTGGAATGGTAAATAATAAGGAATGTCAGATAAGATAATAGTAAAAATTTAAAACGTTCTCAAATTACTTTTAATATGTCAGTTTACGAAAAAAGGAAAAACTTAAAATCTCTATAAAGTGATTACTTTTCATTTCTACGAGATTCACTTAATTTGTGTAGAAAAGTACACCTTCCTTATACTTATTGTTAGCAAAGTGTTTGCCTACCTGCGGTTTATATTCATACAATAATTAATTAGTATTAAACCTCATACACCTCAATCAATCGGGAATAACTTACCAGATAATTTTATTTAGTACATAGTTACTGATGCTTGCATATTGCAAACTTTTTTATTTAACTTGTTATTTGCCCTTCACTAAAACTTTGTACCACGATAATTTTATTTGTAACTTTTACTATACAGATACTGCTCTTAAACTTTTCTTGTTCAACTAAATTTTAAGCATTTAAAATGTGATATATTTTGCGATCAAATGTCTCATCGATATTATTAATTATTACCCAATTACTATGATTGAATTGTACAAATATTTTAAAGCTTATATTATATTGTTATACTGTTTTGCTATTAATTAATGATTAATCTGCTGATGGTTTCTACTGATTGTACTTTGAGCATTAAAAACAACGCATGTATTTGTTTAAGTAAACCCATTCATTGGGTTTGAAGGAGATTGTGAAGAGATTTTAATAAAATGAAAACTTGCAATAATTATAATGAGTTAATTACGTTGTATCATGTAAAATTGATTGTTTTGTGCAAGCATAGAGAATTTTAAGCATTACTACGAATGAAACGAATGAGAATTAAATGAGTGGAAGAATCTGTTTGGGCTGTGTTGACATGATTTTTGACATGACAGTGATTTTGTGATCGTAAGTTTATTTCCAATTAAACAATACATTTGAATTGGTGTGTTCTGTACGTGAGATGGTTTGTTCATAGTGAAATTGAGATAATTTTTAGCCTGAGCTTTATATTTACATTACTGGATCTACGATACCATGTTTCAATTCTTCGTTATTAGTTAATACTATTTAGGTGTAGTATACAGCATATTCTAATGTATGAACATATTTGTTTCTCGTTTGTATAAAAATGACATAATATCATCTGTAGTGTCAAAATGGTTGAACCTGCTATTGAACCAATAGAATTAGATGGAATGATTACTTCAGAATTGAAACATTGTATTTTCCTACATATATAGTCATTGCTGCAAGCACACAAATTAATCACTCAGTAACTGCCGAGTATCATACTTGAAAAGTCCTATCACAACGTGTAAAAGCGCAGAATGACAGTGATGAGTCACATAACACAAAAGTCTAATCAATAATCAATCACCTAAGGCATCTGATTTTTCGTCATCGTGCAGTAACTGCAAAAGTAATTCGTGAACTGGCTCAAATGCTTTGCTGTATCCTGATTTTGTCAAATGCAGATAATCCCAAAGATCGTGATGAGAAATTGTACCTAAAGAAAAACATTCATACGTCAAATCAGGTTTTCCACAGAAGTCAATTTCAATTATTCATACATCACTAAACGGAATAGCTTTATTTACCATCTGGTTGAACGAATCCAGCATCTATGTTAACTAATTGTGTCTTCCTTTTAGTCTGCAGAAGAGTTTTCAGGATTTCGTTTACTTCCGCATTTCTCGTGCGAATATCATTTGGTTTCTCCCCTCGAGGTAACAACGTCTATTACATTAACACAATTTATAAGAATTTTTACTACAAAACTATCTCTTGGCAACTTTTGCACGTAATTATGGCAGATATAAGTCCGTTAGTCAATAATGAAACGAAAAGATTACATACATACAAGTCTCATCATTAAAATGATTATATAAAACAGTACTAATATACTATAATATACTTTAAAAATAGTAATAGTAAATTCAGTTTTTTATATGAAGCTGTTTTCTTACCAATAGTAAAACTTCCGTTTCTGGCTGCTTTTCATGTATTGCATCCGCAATTGCCACTATCCCGTCCGCAATTTCGTTGGCGGTGCAACCATGATTATTAGTTCCGACTAAAACGACAACCGCCTATATAAAAAGATACAGTTAAAAGCATAAAGAATTGTTCCCCCTGTTTTGAATTTTGTCTGCACACATAATAGTTATATGAAAAATGTCTGCTTCAGTTTCACTTGTTAGTTTATAGATTAATTTTAATGCATCTGAACTTTGAACTCACTTTAGGCGACATATGATCCATTTCACCATTTTGAACACGCCATAACACATTTTCAGTTCTTTCTGCTCCTACTCCGAAATTGAGAGCATGCATTGGCGCAAAATGTGTGTCCCACATAGCTGTGTTTGTCAGGTAGGCAACGATTGAATCGCCAATAAAAACTACCTCCGGTTCCTTTTCTTGGGCTTCTAGCATAAATCGCCGGTGCTATAATCAAATTATTTCAATTATATTAATGCAAAGAAAGTCAATATTTTATACGCAAAATATTTTGATAAGACCTTCATACTTTTCACAAAGCAAGAGAGAATCATTAATAAAGCGTACCATACTCATCCATCTGTCATCCCCAAAAGGATCTGCTGCTGGAGTGGGTATGGCTGCAGAATTTTCTCCAGAGTCTCCCGACATTTTTCGTATTAAAATAAGTCCGCTTTGGCAGAAATGTCCTTTTATAAATTCCTGAAATTGAAAAGATTAGAGATTCATATAATATGTTCACTTAGATAAAAATAAACCATAAAACTTTTTCGTTTTTTTCGTTATAAAACGTTTAACCCTTTTTCCAAAGGTCACAGTAAAGTAAAAACGAGAAGACTTTATTTCTACACTTAAATCCTTAACTTATCGACAATTCGGCCCATGCTTGGGATGAGAGGGTTTGGAGGGTATTTACGATAAGAGTGAGATGAATTTTTATTTCGTATTATCGTATTTTCAATTATTTAAGTACCCTATATATTTTTATTGAATCGGTCAATGTTAGGTACATGTTTGGTGAGATACCTGGATATGTTTTAAGGTTGTAATCTTCTTGTAAGTGTTTTACTTACTTAACTATTGATGTGACAGTAATTGAGCGTACACAAGGTACTGAACTTAAAATATAGTTTCTCGTCGTTTGCGGAGTTTTGTATGTAATTGTGCTGGTAGACTGTACTCCCAAACAACCGCTACTTTACTAAACTTTACTTCACAAATACGGAATAGGGAATACCACACAAGACACAAACAAAACACAACCAACCGACCTCAAATAGAATAGAAAGCTCCTTATCGATTTATTGACAAGGCAGGGGAAATTTTCCTTTTTACACCTAATAGTCAACTCACTGCTACTTGTGTGTGACTCACAAACTATAGATGATACAGAACGGATAACAGACAAACATTCCACATAGTCACAGTATATAAAAGATTCGGCAAGTACAATACTTATATAATAATCAGTAAATGATATTAATTTAGTGATACTATAAAACTATTGTGTAAGAATGTGTACTAAAAAAGGATGAATCTAAATTCTAAAGTTAAGACCTGTCCGCCTTTTCTTACCACTCGGGTTAGGTTTTGGTGCATTCAGCATTAGAATTTGTAAGTATACATTCCATTTTCAGGCAAAACAATTAATAAAAACAAAATTAAACATGCTTAGTGTACAATTACATGTATTATTTTATGCAAAACTTTACAACTGAAGTGTTAGTAAGGATTAAGGAATTCTCTATTTAAATTATGTCATTGTCAATTTACCTGTTTGTTTTGTCGGTTCAGTTGCCGCTGATTTTTCACTGCTCTGTCAGTCAACTAACGTTACTAATGTCGGTTTATGTCTTACGTTATTATGTTATATTCACCTCTAAGTCAAAATAGTGATTTACACTTGCTTGTTGTAGATCCCCGTTTAATTGTAATAGGCACTTATTTTTCAATTAGCTATAATAATTAGCGAATACTACCATTAAATGTGTAAACTTAGTTAAAAAACTCACCTATGTATATGAAAGAACTGAAGATACACACAACACAGCTGATTAATGCGAAGGACGAAAATAACTGTTTCAAAAATTCCCTAGGTCTACTTCTTACTCTAATACCTCACTTATATTTGCTTTTATGATGATTGTAGTTTTTCTAAGCAGAAATGCACTTAATTGCGAGTTATTTCTATTTCTAAAATATATAAGTTTAATTGTATTTCTGACGAGTGTTTTTATTTTGTTTGCGTGAGGTGTGTGTTTGGTGTTTGTACAGGAGACAGGACTCACTCGCACTGAGACAGAGCCGGAGTACGCATTGACAGGCAGAAAGTGACTAGCCCTCTGTGTTTCTTCTTTTTACTTTCCTGCGAGAGAAAGTCATCCGTGACGACATTGCGTCATCCCAACTGCAATCCTAGTTTCACTTTTCGCTTCCAGAGAGCGACCACAAGGATGAGTTTTGCATTTCGCTATAGCTGGGATTTCCTACTCAATTAGCTCAGCCATAAGTCATTTAAAAATGCATGAAAATTGAAGT
>JABASD010002642.1:0-25034 GCA_019776165.1 Pogonognathellus flavescens
AGCCAATGTCAAGTTTGCAAATGAGGTCAACCGGTCAACTCCTTCATGCCCTTTGACCTTTTTCTTGCGCTACTTTATTACACAATGTTTGAATGGTTTATTTATAATATAGTACTTGCGTTTTCAGTCGCAGCATCACCTAATTTTGGCCGTGTATAATAATGTCAAAAGTGACAATAGGGTTTTACTATCTTTTAGACGCATTATGCAGCACAAGCATAAATTTTTAGTGTAATTGATGCAGACTGGAGAAATTAGTGAAGAAATGAATTGATAGTGTAGAAGAAGAGCCTTATAGAGTTACAGGCAGACAGAGGGAGAATTTATGTTGTAATTTCTGAGATAATAAGATTAAAAGACGCTCTCTCTCTTGCAGCTACGTGTTCTCTGACTGTGAAATCAAAAGGCTGTTGTTGAAAAGTGCCTATAAATATTCTGTCTTTGAAATGTGCAAGATTTTCCTACTAAAGCTGCTACTATTATACACGGCTGAATCTAATCGTTTTCTTATGTAGTATTCTTTTTATGCAAAATTCGAGAAATGCAAGAAATGCGGAATGCATTCACATTGAAGAAGTCTGAAGAATATTTGATTTGTGAAAAGGTAAACAGTTGTGATTGTAATAATAACTTCTCGAATGCAATAAAAGCAACTGAAAGCAGGAATTTTCAATTTAGTTTTCTCTGACTCTGTGAAGTTGGAAAAACTCGTAAGATTCCATTATATGATTACCAACTTATATTTCTGGATTTTTCAACCCGGGGACATTTGAGGAAGGTTCACAAACAGCAATAAAGCAGCCCTGAATTTCAAGGTTGGAATTGGATTATTTCGAGGAATGGAGAAAAATCAAAGCAGGCGGCTTCTTCTTTCAATTCTTTGTCCACAAAATTGAACTATTGACACGTTTTGAGTAAATAGACCACCCGGGCGGATGATGAAAGCGGAGTTTGACATTCGAAAGTTTAGATTTGGACATACCGATATGACGTCAACCCTTGTTCCACATAATTCAATATGCCCCCGCATGCCTCCTTCTTCCAGATTCTTCTCAAAACTTTTTCTCTCTCCTATTACAATACTTCAGCATTTGTGTCGGAAAACGTCCAAAAACTTTTCTAAGCTCTGCCCCATTATTTCTTCATGTCTTTGGCTAATGAAAATCATCAATCAGTATCTCTCTCTCTCTCTTCAATCCCACTCATGTTTTCCCTGAATCTCCTTTGTCCTACTAAAACTAAAATGTACCCACTTCACTACAGTCTATAGTTTATCCAGTAGTATAGTAATGCAAAAATGTAGCATGTGATTGTCAAGCCTCTTACTGCTAATAACTATTTCATAGGAACAATATTGATTTGCATGTTACGTGTATTGACGATATTGAACTTGTTCTGAGAAATTATGTTGTGTAAAAGAACTGGCTGCCACTACATAATATATTTACAGTGAAAACAGCTACCTAAATATAAACAACCTTCATTCTCAGTATAATCCACTAAGTAATGAACATGAACAAATATATTATGTCCATGCACCGTACTCTCCTTATTCAACCCGCCATCCTTAATAAAAATATCATTTTCCTACCTATATATAATATATACCCGTGTGTTACGTTACCCACACACTTTTCCATGCACTGCAATCGGAAAATACTAATTATTCTTTTTTTAATGTGAAATACTTTTCAGTTTTTACTTTTTCAGTTTTTTCTGCAAAAATCGTATACACGTCCATCTGTATACGACTTGCCTTCGATATTTTTTGTTTATAAAGTGTTATAGACTGTCGGAGACTCTTCTTTCAAGTTACCCCGATGCAAGTTTAAGGAAATGATTTTATGAATTTTTTTTTGGAAGAGTGTATAATTTGTAGACTGGAGGGAGAGTGTGGGTGGAATTGAAGAAAGTACGGCAGTAGTGTTGACGTGAATGTCTGGTTTTTGATTGCTTTGCCCGGCTTATTACACTTGTGATGTGATAGTGGGATATTCATTGAGCGTGAGCCTTTAAATGGAAGTAGTTCTGTTTGTTTTTACGATAGTTGGGATTATTTACGCTCCTCCAATATGTTTCAGTTTTATACAAGCGTTTTATTAGTATTACTTACTGCGACTACTAAATATTGCATTACTCTATCGGTTCTTCTGCCGAATGTATAGGGCAGTAATGTAATATTATGCTCTCACTGTCTGTGCTCTTTCGCTTTTACCAATTTTATGCTCTTATCAACAGTTCCGGAGTTGTGGTGTGCAAATTGGTCATTCGGGTGTTCAGAATGTTCCATATAGACGTCTCCCACATTAAATAGCGCCAATGCCAGCCGCTTCATCCTCAGATTGCCATTACATAATCATGGTAATACAGTAATACGTATTACGTCAGAATGTACACTCAAGCATAAACACTCTCGGCACTTATCTCTCTCTCTCTAAGAGTAATGCGATCTCCTCATCATTCAACATCTACATAGCCCTCCTCTGCAAATATAATATTAGTCCAACCAACCAACAACGCAAGGATTACCAATCCAAAACTGATTGCCTTTCCTTTCCAACCAACTATTAAATAAATATTACGCCATCCATATATTTATCTCCATATAAATACATTTACTTTCTAAATACACTTTCATTTACATAGTCAAAGCTATACAAGTATAACATTATACAGCACTATACCATTTGTACGCGTCTTGTCTTTCTTTCTTGCAAATCATTTTTTTCAGTATATATGTAGGTACTCAAATGTGGTATAGTTTGCTTTTAGGAAGAAGAATAGGAAAAATGACGTCAAATGGAGATATATAAGTGGAACAAACTAATTTAATGTGAATGGAGTTGTATTTGTGTATTTGCTTTGATAAAATGGCTAGTGAAGTGTGTGGTTGATAACTCTGAGGTCTATATTCTACAATGCTTGTACTATGTACATGAATTAGAGACGTGCTAACTTTAGATTTTCTTGCTTTACTAAAAAGCTAATAGCTTTATTTTAACTAACATTTTTAGTCCTGTACAATTTTTTCTATTCTACTAATTTGTCACAAATATTTTTTCAAAAATACTATTATAACACCTAGAGACGTATCAGGGATTACGATTTTTGGGGGTTAGAAGGCTGTTTTAGGTAAAAATGTGACAAAATAGCAAGGCCACATACGGAAATCGATTTCCGAATGTCGAATTGCGTGTAAAAGTTGATGCAAGCTTTTAACTTTTCATATCTGCGCTTAGCGCAAAAAATTCAGGGAAAATTTACAATAAACACTAACGAAAGAAACGTTTACTAAAATTGCGTGTGAAACAAAAATTTCGACAAATTTTTAGTATTTTTCAGCTATTTAGTTAGATGACTAAAAAAATTAGTTTGACTAATTCGACTGGTTTTCTGAAAAGATTTCAATCAAATACATTGTTTAGTAAACTACCTAAAAACCGAAAACTTAAATTTAGTTCTCGGGCATGGCTAAACGTTGGTGAAACTCAATTTGTGTTAACTGCAACGGTTATTATGTTTGACTAAATTAATAGTGTTAGTTTACTAAATCTTTAGTAAGCGCGTCTCTATCATGAATACGTCATCAGTCATCACTGACAAGATTCTGACACTTGTAGCAGAGAATGTTTCTACAAACTAAATTAGGACGAGCGTATTTAATAAAACTGTCCTATATTCTGAAATGTATACAAGTTACGTAAATAAAAAATGTTCGCCAGAGCTACACTTTGATAGATAAGAATGCATTGTCCCGAGTCACCCCTTGCTACAAACTACATAAATATAAAAACTGCAAATTTTTACATAAATCGCGTAATAGTAATAAAGTTGTTATTTGTGTTTTTTCCTGGCTACTAAATATACTGCTTAATTAATTCAGCGTATCATTTAAAATGAAACAGAGTTACAATCATCTTAATTTCACGCTAAAAAAGAAGACGTAACTATTAGATAATTTGGAGGAAGGAAAACATTATTTTAGCAAAATATTTTAAATATTTTCGCAGGAAGTGGTGGTATACGTGACAATCTTTATTTATCCTTAACCTTCATTCTAAATTGCGTTTATCTTTAATGCTATAAATTTTCTTCTTCTTGATTCAAACAATGCACTATTAACCTAGAAATAATTTTCATTGAAAATCCATAATGCATAAAGTTCGATTGTGAGATTTTCTTGTTTTTTACATCAGTGGGTAGATTGGTGAACTCACATGAAGAACATGACACATTGCGTGTTGTTTTTATTTATGGTTTTCTCTTTATATAGGTACACTATTATATTATTAGTTCTGTTTGTACCGATAGTAATATTGGCAATATGGTTAGAGTAATTTTGTAGATGGAGGAGGTAATGCTGACTAAAAGTGTATGTATGTACTACGTGTGTTTGTAGAAGATGAGTTAGGTAATAAATGCATAATGTATGTGATTGGTTATGTTGGGATTAGTTTGGGTTGTTGGATGGGAACTGTGACATTCACCTCACACATGAGATTGGATGAGAAAGTAATATAAAAATGCGGATGGATGGAAGCCGGGATCGGATTCCTCTTATCTTATTGTGTACTGAACCAAGAGGACTCTCTCACCAACCCAACTAGTCACAGTCCCCGTATACTTTCTCCGGAGTTCTCCAGTTCTCTCCAGCCCAGTTCATACAAAACTCTCTCGACTATAAAAGTCCCAGACGAAGAAGAACTGTACGTGGATATGCGGGAACGTCCACACACTTGCACACTTCTAAAAGACATCTCGATCTTGTGACTACTCCCATTCCCTTAATATAAACTCGAAGGCGAGTCAGTCTTGACATATTGTGCACAATATGTCAAGAGTCATGCTGCACAAAAATGTCTAATCTAATGACAAAACAGATAAGGACGACTTGACTTGACGGCTATCAGCTCCCTACAGTTGTCTCTCCGCATAAAATATTCTCCGTCAGTTCTTAAACGCAACTTACACACACTTACCTCCTTTATTATAACCGTATCAAATAAAATAAATGTCACTGTACATGCAAATTATTATGTATGTATCAACTGCTATATGCAGTGCAATATAAAATGCACAGAGAGACTCAATAATGAGAGTGAGTGATTATAGTCAGTAACAATTTCCTTGTCTAACTCGTATACCCTACGTGCACCATCGTCAAACCAGGCAACTCCCCCTCTTTTAGTACGTTTTCAAACCGGCGGCCCACTCCCAGGAAATGAAAAAAAATTCAAACCGTGCTTAAATATAAATAAGACAGTTTATTTACTTACATTAGTTAAAACAGCGTTAATTATTGTCACAAAATGCGAATAATAATCAAAAAATAGTTTAGTTTACTATTAAAAGAAGAAATTAAGAAAATTATATATGGTGAATAAATAGGCAACTATAGTTGAAATTACTGCTTTTTTCAAACTGTATAAAACCCATTACCCTAAAAACCCACTACCCGAAAAAACCCAGCAAAATCCATAGGTTTGGTTTTTTTATAAAAAACACATTGGTTTTTCGTTTCCTGCTCACTCCTGGTTGGAGTCGCGTTTGGTTAATGCATTGAAAGTGTAGGGAAGATGGTCATTTTCAAAAACGATTCAAAATGGATCAATTGTTTAAAGTAACAGATATTATACATGATTAGTAGCTTTTCACTTTGAAAAATATGTGGTTTTCTCGTAATGCAGAGATCAAAATTTTCAAAAACAGGGTAGTAAAAATGAGCGATGAAAAAGAAGTGAGTTTCGTAGAGGGAGGGAGTGGCAAGCATCGAATAGTTGTAAAGTTGAACAGTTGCAATTACGCGTTGGTGATAGTGAGAGACAGAGAGTCATAGGAAAAGACTTTTAGCAGAAACGGAAGAAGGCAAGTCAAAGTGGAAGTAAGGTGAAGATGAATGGTGCAATATTCTCCGTACTTTTTCCGTAGGACAACTAACTACATGGGAAATAATATACTTTGCCTGCAATATAATACACTAAACTAACTAAGCCATAAGACCAAGCGACAGCTACACAACTTCAGGCTTTTTGGCTTTGTACATTGAACATCACACAATGCTGTGTTATTGCCTCCGCTGCTACAAGTATGCGGACACACAACTCGTTCCTGATAAAATATTATGACATTCCCACTAACTGCCTTCTCTATAAATTTCGTCTAATAAAACTCCACACAGATCCGCATTACACACTTGTTATAATCCACTCTTCCACTATACCACCACACACTTAAAGCAAGTCCATACAAATATAAAACTCACATAACTTTTATTCTGGTTCATATTAATTAGTAAAGCAGCCCTATATAATATAATCTGTATAGGATGACTGTACTATAATATTTTGCCTTAAAATGCCCCATAATATATTAAAAATCCGGTTTGAATACCAAAAAACAACTAATAACAATCTATTTCCAATCTCCTGCTTTATTTTGGTATCTAGTATCTATGCATAAGAATTTTTCACCGTGTGTGAGGAATCAGAAATCCGTATTGGGTTGAGGCCATGGCTTTTTGAAAAAAATGAGGTTTCATTTTCATAGCTGACTCTTTAACCCTTTTGTGATTTCATTTGTCTCACTTAACCCTTTTCACCCCAACTTATCTTTTGACCTTCTTCCTCTACACAATATGTTTTCCCTTTAATTTTTGACCGCCTATAGTGAGTTGTGTCTGCATGTTATGTGAGGGAATTTGAAGGAGACATAATATGTGACACTTTGAGAGCTTGTACATACTTGGAGAAATATGAGAGTGTATAAATACGATATAGCTGTATGAGATGATAGGCTGCAGAGGAAATTAGATGGATGAGCGTGAGAAGGCGAGGGAGGCTTGTTGGTTTGGAGACATAAGTCAGTTATGTATTGACGTTCTAGTTGAGTGAGTGGGACTACGAGAGAGTGCGAGTATAAAGGACTCCATGAACTATTCTCCTTTCTGATCTCCTATCGCTCTTCATCTCATCTTTCTGTCGCTCTCTGACTGTCTCGTGTCTTCTAAACGGATTATGACATTCTATTGCGACAAAATCTTCCAGATTCAGAGACGCGCTCTCTCTCTCTCTCTGTTTAATGCATCTCCGCTACAAAGATCACATCATCTTCTTCTTATGAAATCCTTGTTATTGGTGTGTACTTGTATGAGTACAAGTATAAACACCGAAATTGAAATTTCTACAGCCGTGTAACAATATTTGCGAATTGAACCAATAACTTTTTCCGTGTGCAGGCAAGTCGAGTTTGTTTCTGTGTGTGTGCATAATTCCCTATGTGAGTCAATATTGGGAAAACGGGGAAAGTCGGAGCAGAAGTGCATGCCCTCCAGAAATCTACAATGTACAATTGTAAAAATTCCTCGTGTGATGACCTTTTTACTACTCGTGCTTTATTTACTATAGCCGATTCTCTATTTACATTCACAGACGAACGGACGTGGAGCAGGAGCATTTGGTCAAAATGTTTTTGTCTGCTGCATGATATGTCTTGTGTTGCAAAAGTGTCTGCTATCTGTACGTCTAGAAGCCAATGTGTTTATGGTTTGTGCTGCGTGACGTGAGGGAAAATTGCAGAAAGCGGAGAGAGCTGTGAAAGTGGAGCGAGTGGAGTACTAAGCGAGATAAATGCAGAGAAGAAGTAGAGAATGGCAGAAAAACGACGTAGGATGAAGACGGACGTTGTTGTTACGGTCCATGCTATGGAGATATGCACCCGGGTTATAAAATGGTTCGGATATAAAGCAAAGAGAGAGGAGGAAGAAAAAAGTTCTCGGGGAGGAGTAGGAGAGGAGGATGGATGACGGAGGAGATGGAGGAGAAGCGAAAGAAAACAAACAAAGTCTTTTGAATAATTAAGCAGAAGACCAGCAGAACGAGAAGCAAGCAAAAGTGCAATTTGTAATTAGTACAGACAGGCTTACTTTTATTCACCCGCAAAAAGTCCGCAAAATTCAGTGACTTGTTGGTTCTGTGGTCGTCCTACGGCCGCTCGTCTTTCTCTTCCCGATCAACGCTCTTTCTCTCTGCTCCTTCCCGAGTACTTCTCTTTCCGCTTAGATTTCAGCAATATTGTGTTTTTCTCTCTCTTCAGTGCTTTCTTCCCTGTGAAACTCAAAACGGCTTTCTCTACTTTTAAAGAAGAATGCCAAAATGAAGTTAGTGACTGTTAAATCAGTAGAACAGTAACGGCCAAAGGTTCTTTGCAATTTTTAGACTTTTTTGATTAAGTTGTAATTAGTATTCCTTTTGAAAGGATTTTGTCTCAATGGAAATGTGGAGGTTGATTTTGTGAGTGTTGATTTTGAACTGACTGTTTTCTTTTTCTGGGTTCACTTGCTTTTGAGAAGTGACTGTGAGTGAAGAAGGTTGAAAGAACAGTGACTGAATTTGTGGCGTGTTATCTGTTGACTTGGAGGAAAGTATTGGTATATTTCTGCGAGTGTGGTGAATTTGTTGGCGCTGTTGATGCGATGGCGTGTGGAGGGAGACTGACCGAGTGATGGGAACGGAGGAAGGCCTGAATGGACTGCTTCAATTCGCACACATGCACTTTCTGTCTTCCTTCCTTGTCTCCGTTCCACTTCCCTCGTACTCTTTCTCTTTTCGCCCAGCTCCAGCACTTTCTGCCACCCGAATACACGACACAGTCAGTCTTCCTCTTCTCCTCTGCCTGGTAGCCACAGAACAGACCCAAACCTAATCCCGACCAGCCACAGTCGCCTACACCCCCACCCAACTACCTACAACAGCTACCAGAACACTTACACTGTATTATGCCCATCTACTCCAATATAACTCAATGTACAAAACCAACAACCGTAATACACACAACGTCCTATATGCACCAACCTAACAGTGAAATAACTCCAAAAATCCTTTCTTTTATACACTCAGCCCAACAAGAACACTTCAACTTTATCTCTTCAAACCCACTTCATCCATTTTTAACAAAATACTCAACTCCGCTTTAAAACACAAAAATTTTAACAACCATTTTTCATACTTTACATTCGCAATTCGCAGGTACCCTGTCCAGAATTTCATTTTTCAGCTGTTGATTGAATTTCGGGAAAATTTCTTTGCTATAGGAAATAATAGTCCAACAGTGTAGAAACTATTATTGTGACATGATATTACGTCGTAACAATTCCAAGTGAAGGATGAGCTAATACATGGATTAAGAAATAAGCGTAGTTGCTGCGTGTGTATTAGTGGACGTTTATGAAAATGCCATTGATCCACATATCACAAGACCTCCCAAATCAGTTATGTAAATGTAAGTTACGTAGAAAGGGAAAAAAGAAGAAAAATGTCAAATGAAATATTTTAAATGAAGGAAGAATGTAGAAGAGACAAGGAGATAGGAGAATGTCTTGTGTGTGTAGATAAAGAAGATATTATTATGATTCTATGCAAATTTTCTTTAAGACGAAATAAGGGTCAACCCCGATAACCTTTGTAGTACTCCGTATGCTTATTATTACTCAGAAATACAAACCAGAGCATGCACAACGTCAAAACACTACCATGTACATGGTTATACCACATAAGATAATTAAAGTTGTTAAAAAAATGATGACGCATTCTTCCTGAGTAATCTGGTATCAATGACAGAAATATTTAACCAGATTTGGATTCATGTATACAGTTGAACGAGAAAAATCCTTTTCAGCGATTAAATTTAAATATTTTATTAGAGAGAATGTAATAAAAGAATTGGGAAAAGGACTGACAAACACTGAAAGAGTTACTTGCTCTTTTCATTGACAAAGAAGTTGAGCCATTAGAGATGATTATACCCATAGGTATACGTGGAAGATATTTGGAAGAGACTGTAAAAGTGTAAAATGAACGTAAAAATAAAAGTAATAATATTGAGCTGGCACTTGCAGCATCAGCTCGGAACGAGCAACCGGTGACCGAAGAAAGGAACGGGCAGAAGGAAAAAAGGCAGTCTGCAGGAAAAAAGAGAGAGATAGTAATACAAGAAAAAGAAGGCTATAGGTGCCTATGTAGATGGTTGGTACTCGGAGAGATAGTAAAGTTATTAGATACACGTCATCCTTTTTCTTTTTTCCTGTGTAGGTTCTTTTCCGGGACATGAGTTCGAATTCCACTTGTAGTGTTTCGAAAATAGTACCAATTAATTTTACTTCAAACAAAGGAAGCCAGCTCTTTCACGGAAACTGCTTTCTTGAAATAGAAATGACGTCAGTCTTTACTTCTCCATTTTTTTCAAAATAAATTATTTTTGAAAACATATAATAGGTGCATAATAGGCTACAATACATGACGAGTATATCTATACCCTCACACTTCGAAAATTATATGCGTTGGAGAAAAAAGAAAATTAGGTCAATGGAATTAAGGGAGCAAATTAACAAAGATATAATAATAATTATTATTATAATTATAATTATATTCCTACTGATGAGTCATAATATTCATTTGTTAATTTATGACTGTTAATGACAATAATATTCTAAGATTATGTAATGATGTATTCTTTTGTTACTTTTCCTTCAATTTCCTTTTGATTGACTTAGAAGTAAAATTTTAGCTGAGCAGTGTCTTTGTTTTAAGTAAAGTTTGAGCATATTGGTTTGGAAAAGATGTGATATGATCTAGATGAGGTATAAAATAATATGGTGTTACTACAATATAGGGATTGTGGAAGCGTGTATAGAGTGAGCTGTGGGACTTGGTGGTGCTGGTACAATATTATTATTAGTGCCCCACGTAGACAGTTTTGTCAGAACTTTATTTTTTCTGGTTGTGAGCTTTTAGAGTTTTATGTTATAGAGACTGATGGAAGTGTGTGTTTGGGTTTTATATAGTGAGAAAGAATGAATGTAAGTCGACAATATACTTTGGGTGATAGGCTTTCGCAGAGCTTAGCCATGGCCATCAGATCTCATTGTCTCTTTGTATACTTCCTCCATTGTGTCCTCTTATCTTTACAGCCAAAAAGCTACGCAATTTCTGCGAGAGAAGAGTCGCAAAAGCAGCCACTAGAAAGCCAATAATGGTTCTAAGCATATATATGTATTATATTCCATAAAAGAAATTCGGTTGGCCTTTTCTATACGTTCTCCAGATTTTGTGACCCGCAATAATTTGGCAGACTTCCTATTTTTTCAGGCTGGCTGCTTTTGATTAGCAGAAAACAAGATTACTCTCTTACCTGACGTGGATTTCTAGCGAAATCCGTGTATTTCTTCGCAGAATTTGCCACTGCTCTCTTACATTCTACAATATTATACATTTCATAGATTTGTGACATGATGTCTCACCGTGAATTCGTTCATCCGCCGTAGACTTGCTCTTTTTTCTTCTAATCGAAAAGCTCTTTACAGGATTCATTTCCTGCGCAGTGGATATTCAGCAAAAGATAAGTTGAATAACTTCAATATAAATTACATGGAGACCCAGGGGAAAGCAGTACATCGTAGAAAATTGATTTTGTTTAGTTGTGTTCAGTTTATAGAAGTTGAATAATTACACGGGAGGAAGTGTAGCAAATGCAATGACGTAATAAATCTCCAGGGACTTAATAAATGTTCATTACTTCATCGACACAAATATGCAAATTTATGTACAAATTCTGAGCGAGGGTCCTTGTGCATGCTGATCGGATGAGCACCTATAAACCTTCTTCCCCGGGAGTTTCACAGTTTATTGCCGTCAACGCCACTGTTTTCCCTGCCAGATTGCCCTTTAAGTGTGAAAGGTTATGGTCTTAGTTTCCTAGAAAAAGCAATAAACGGGAAACGTGATTGGCAAACATGTTTTTCGTGGTAAAGTGAAGGGTGTCCCGTAGTAAATTAACGAAAGTCGTTGAAATATATAAGCCAATATAATATATCCCGTGTAAAAACGGAAATACAAATGCAACTTCAAGTTCTGTCTCTGCAAAATAAAATCTAACTTGCTGCTTCAATTTATTGCAACATGCTTGCAAATTACTCTTCATGCTTTACTTTTCTCATCCCACCCCTCATCCATCCAGAATAAATTGCATTTTACTTCTTACACACCTTTCGGTAAATATTGCCCTTTCCTACAGGTTGTTCATTCTCTTCTCATGCCTCAAATCTCTTGCAGACAAATATGGGATACAGCATAAGCACAGGATATAGCGTCTGCCATATTCCTAGCATAATATTTCTACCATTTTCCTCGCTGCGAATATTTTCCCAACAAGTTTTCCAATTTTTGCAGTAGAGACATTCATTATGCAGTCGATAGCTGCGAAATCCATAAAACGTACTTCTACTTAGTACTATAGCAGTATGCACATAAGTTTTGAGTAATATGTTATTGCCACACATCTTCCAGTTTATGTAGCACATGCATTTCACTTCGTTCGTATGGTGGCCCACTTACAGCCGCTACTGCTATACCTTGCAAAACTTTGAAGGAAACTAATCAAACAGGCTGAGTGTGTGTGCACATAGACATAAATTGCACATTAGACATTGCACGTGAATCTCAGACGTGTATAAAATATCTCCACTCCATGTACTCCCATCACAACAATATTACACAAAACGATTATGACGACGGGATAAGGCTTGCAAATCCTCCAATAAAATCATTTACCTACATAGGAAAACATGCATATACATTAGAACCTAACCCAGAAGGTGTACTTGTTCTGGCTTGTCTATAGTAAATGTGCAATGGCCCATAATAAGACTCCTATAGACAACCTAATAATATAAGCCAGGGAATGTCACAAGAAGAAGGTTGTAATGCAGGGGACAGTGCTGTTGGGAGTGTTGGAGGAATAAGTGGCGTGGTGGTTGCGGGTTTGAGAGGAAGAAAGGTCTTTCGGAATAGTTGAAGTATGTAGTTATGTTTTCTATAGAGGACACGGTGCAGAGTGTGGGGAAATCGGAATGAGAATGCAATTAGTAATATTATGCCGCTGTGATGTTACAGGTTCAAACATTGCTTCCTTCATATATTCCTATATTACACCTATATAAGAATTCCAGCTACAAGTAAGTCCAAGTGCAAGTAGTAGAGGAGGAAGAAGAAGAACAAGCATTTTGAGGCTGTTAGTGATTGTTCGTGTCGTCGTGTCGTGTCTCATCGTGTGTCATTGCTCAGTCAACCCAGGTCTGTGGTGAACTACAAGCAAGACATGAAAGCACTTTCCTTTCTTCTTCGTCCAACGTTCTCTCCAACCTTTCTTCCAGTTTCTCCCACACTTTACGAGTACTACGAGTAGCTATGTGTGTGTGTGGCATGAAATTGTCACATGCTCCAAATCTAAGTTCGGGGTGCTTCTCTCTTTCCACAGCAAATTCCCCAATTTCAATAGAAACTTTTCAGTGGGTTCGGAGGAATATTATGACACTCCTTACAGTTGGTCTGCCGGGAGCTTCCGAATGATTTGGTGTCTTCCCCGGACTTTCTCTCCTCCTCCTCCACCTCCACCTCGGCCTTCTTCCTTACTTTCTTAGCGGGCAATACTACACACATACAACTCAATACATGCTTTGTATATGCAACAAACACTTCATCGTCCTAGTACCTCTCTACACTTTTTCTCTTCACATAGCCACATAGATAATCAGACTCACAAAACACACAGATACATGCACACAAATGTAAGTTACCTATCTTATGTGTGCAAAATTCTGTACCAATACTATCACGGGATATTCAGCTAAACTGACTGGTCTGTTTTAGTAAGAGTATTATGTATTATTTATATATATGGTATGTACGTTTACAATAACATCAGACGTATCGTGATGCTAATAGAGTAGCATACTATGATACAGATAAAATGTACTTTGCTTTGTAAAAGTCCAATTCACAAAAGATGCAGTACTTTTATAATAGGGCAAGAAGGTGTATTTTTATACATGGGTTTTAGGAACGGCCTTATAACTCGTCCAGTTTCTTTTTTTTTGGGAAAATGTGGAAAATGTTTGGAATAAAAGAAAGTTATTTTGAGAAGAGGATGAAAATAGTATTTTATCTGTTTCTGTGTGCTGCTGGTTGAAATGAATACTGCGAAATGAATGGGGAAGACCACAATACCGCACACGGTCGAGAGGACGCGTACAATGGAAGTCGTTTTGTATTGTAATGGTAATAGAATTGCGTACGCTTCGCTAATGGCAGCAATACTGAAATTCCAAGAGAAATAATTATCTTTCGCAGTTTTCGAAACTGTTTCTGCCAGAAGCAGGAAACTGCACAAAGAATTAAATGGCAGTGTTGGTGAAGCAATTTTCATGCACCTCATCATCGTCCTACCATCTTATCCTTATGCTGCCAACAAAAGGAATGTTCATAAACCGATGAGGTCTTGTAAAGTCGTACTTGTACATGCACCTACATAATCATATTGTACACCTTCATCAACCGTTACTTCCAGCTTTCAAAGAACAAAGCAACCAAAGCGAGGATTACTGGCAGTACAGATATTTTGGTACAGTATAGGTACTATTCATATATTGAGCCACTGATGTTAATTAACATAAAGTATTTTATTTTATTCAGCATGACACATAAGAATATAATGCACACGGTATAGTAAATTATTTGTATCCTACTAATAACAGGAATGATATTGTTACACATAAAAATATTCGATTCCTAACTACAGTAAATATTATTATTATTATAAGTATCATTTAACTGAACTTAACTTTAACATTTACTAAACAATTATATGTGTGGGATAAGACTAAAACTAAAACCTACTAGCAGTATATATTTAGTATTAAACAGGGAACTAGAGGAATATGTATGTTTTAGTTACAGGCCCAAACTTACTGTGCTACGCAAATATTATGCAAATGCAAGTGGTTAATTACAATAACAATTACCATGACAGTAGAAAACAATAAAGACAAAATATCGTTATGACCAGGCCAAACATATCAAACAAAATGTACGTGAGGTAAGAACTATGAAGGCTAATTTATATTTATTATGAGAATGTGATTTGATTTTACCATTAATATCACCTGGACTTGTCATCCCTATAGTATAATATACGTTATTTATGTATAATTCTGTATTCACATTATAATATATTGTGTTGTTGCAACTCTAGTGTAAAAAACACTTAACACTGGCTTGTTCTTCTATGACATAAACTTAATTTATACAAGTACAGTTCTTTCTTCCTTCTTCTCGTTTAAGAATACGAAAATGATACTCACTATGTACCATTCTAAAATAATAATATATAATATCTATAATAATGTTATAACAATTTTGCATTGCTATTGCTATTACACAATAATAATAACAGTAGTGAGACTCTAAACTTACAATTAATATTATGAGAATACATACTAGTAAGTACACATCAATTCTACTAATTGTGAATACGAAACAACTCTGAAATTCTTTGCTCACGTTCATAATTCAAGGTAGGTAGTTTAACAAATTTTACGCAGGTGGGTCGTTTTCTTCATCCGCATTGTCAACTGCTGGAACACGGTATCTTTCGTGACCAAAGAAATCCGCCTTCTCGCCACAGATAATTGTTTGTACAAGCCATTCAGGTCTTACTATAGGAATTGGTATGTCGTTCGCTGCACTTAATACATTAGCTGCGCAAGTTGCGTCTGTTACCAATACTTCCGCTTCTGGTGGCACAGACAAAGTTTCTAAAATATTTTGCAAAGCTGTTTTAAAATAAAAACAGTTTAAAATGTTAAAATTTTATAATAATACACATATTCAAAAACTTTGCTTACTCTTTCCTGGCTGAAGTAAAATCGCTTGTGCAGCTGTAAGAACTGGTTTCCAATAATTGTATAATTCTTCTGACTCAGCCGTCACGTATATTTTCATGCCTTTCAAAGGTTTGTTGGTGTGTCGCTCGATGACAGATTCCCTCTCCAAACTGAACCCAGCTTTTAACCCAAAGAAATGCCAGTCCAGCAATTGATTCTAAAAGTTGAAAACAAGATTGCAATAATAAAAATATTATTATTTCATAAAAAGCAACAGTTGGATAAATTAATTGCTATATTTTATAAATAAGTATTGAAATATGTATAAATATTGAATAGACCTATGACTAAAATGACTATGAAATGAAGGTTCGTAAACTTACAGCTTCTATACATTTCTTTATCCAGTCGTTAGAAACGCAAGGAATAGCTCCTGCTAGACAGTAAATATATTTAACTGTACGTGCGTGACTGTCGGAAATCAAATATATGTTAGTTTTCCCCGATTCCTTACTGACAGAGTCGATAACCTTCCCTCCATTCTTTTCCAAGGTATCTGTCAATTCAGCCCTGTCGTAGAGAATGACGACTTCATCTGTAAAATAAATCACAATCTCATTTTATCATTATTCCGCATCATATTTTCATCCACCTTCTACAAAGGAATAAAATACATACACCCTAGCTCACGATCAGAAAGTTGAAGGAAAAATAATGAGACTCACCAGCACAATGAAGGGTCACCGGCGCCACTTGCCGTTAGAAAGAATTCAAGTCCTGTGAATAATTGCTTTCTTGATCTTACGGTAGGTTCTGCAGATTTTAACGAGATAAATATTATTATTATTTATTCAAGTTCACCGGCCACTCGTAGTACATGCATAAGTTATTATTATTATTATTCTAAACTAATATTATTAATCTCAAATTAGGGGTAAGTCATTGTGTTTACAAAATGTATGTGCATTGTACACATTAGTATTTGTGTCAGTTGTATTTAATAAACAGGATATCAGGACTATGCACTAGGTCGTGCCAATGTGTGTGACTCTACTCTCTGTGTCGATGTGACTGTTCATAATTATCATAATCTGATTTACAAGTGAATTTGTATTTTCATATACTCCTACCAGACTTACTCGTATTAGTCGTATTTGAATCTGTAGCTGTTGACGGAATGTCTTGCGAATTTGCAGTAGATGTTGATTCTGCAGCAGCAGTCAATTTAGCTGAAGTTGACGTTGATGGTGTCTCACTTTCATCTTCTTTAATAGGTGCTTGTAACGGAGTTGCCATTTTTCTAAGAGGTGTTGAACTGCCTGCCCCGACCATTAGACCTTCTTCTGCACTACTACACTCAGAAATGAATAAACCATAAACATTATCCACACCATTTTATTTGATGATTTTGATAATAATTAATTAACATTTTAACAATAGCAATAATACAAACCTAGCATCAAAGGCGCCGCCAACGATTTTCTGAGTTGCTGTAGCGGCTGATCGTCTCTGTCTTGTACCCTCGATGATGTTTTCTAACAGAAATGAATATTTTCTTTATAGATTTGTGTAAATAATTTTGAATTAGAGAATGAATAGCTATGCAAGCACAAGAAGAGTAAATCTTTCATAAACATACTGTAGCTAATATCGGCAGACTTAGCCACCACTGAGCTGGGGTTAAATTTTCGGCGGAGTTCCTTTGCGTCTTTTTCTTCGATACTCAGTTGTTTTCTGAGGCACCATATTGGTGTTTCCAAATCTGTACACTCAATGGCATAAATTACAGATTGGGCTTGTTCCACTCTGTCTACGATGTCTTTCTTAGGAGCACTGCTGCAAAAGTAAACGCAGTTCAAAGAAATGACAATTTGAATTTTTAATTAGGTAGGTTAATTATTTGAAATTAAATCGACCATTCGCACTTACAATTTATGTCCCACAATTTTGGCAGGGTATGGTGCATAGACTCCATCTGGAGAGTAAACCCCAACGACACCAACGCCCATGATACTCACAGGAATAATATGCCTTTCAGAAGCAACATCTTTCATGTCGTCTTCGAACGCGATGTGCCAAGTGTCGTTGAGACCTTTTTGGGTGATCACGCCAGAATAATATTTTTGATCTCTCCAGCGAGCAAAAACCGGCTCGCCAATTGCCATACTTCCCCAGAGGGTGGAAGTTTTTAAAAGTGTCTCCAAGTCAGACTGAGACAACGCTTCAACGTCGAACTCCACTGTTTTCCCTTTAGAACTTCCAATCCCAACGCTTTCCCTTGTGACCGTCAATTTTGTGCTAGATCCAGATGATGTTGATGATGCAGAAATATTCAGTATCGACATCTGAGGTCGTCCTTTGGGAGTCACTCCTGGACTTTTAGCAGAAATCTGTGAACTTCCATCTTCACCAGCTGTAACAGCAACTGACTTCCCTGGTCGACCAACTGATGACAAGAGACTAGGTGTACTTTTCTTACTAGATGAACTTGCTTTTAATGGTCCACCTCTGGATCTCCGTTGACTGGGTGTCACTTCTACGTCAGACTTTCCACTATTCCCCACAATGGCGGGAGTAACACGTGGATATTTTTTGCCACGTTTTCCTCTTCCTGGAGGTAAAGGAGATTCTCCACCAGAAGAATGATCATCACCATTGGTTAAACCGTCTATTTTGCTACTACCATTGGACTGAGATAGATCTAATTTTGTTGATGCAAGTATTGGTTCAACGTCACTTGCTCCTCGCTTGCGTCCTCTTCCCGACGGAGTTCCTCGTTTCTGCACAGGGTTATCTAATTTAAAAATAGTACAATTGTTACCTAGTGCGTTCCAAGAAATGAATTAGTTTTACATAATTGAAAATCTGAATGTTAGATTTATGTACCACTTATGATGCTGACTATTGATTCTCTTGGAATGGTAGAACCAAGAGATTTGAAATTGATACGATTTCCTCTATTTGAGTTTTCCTGTGATGAAATGTCAGCAGAATAGCCAGATGCCCCCGCGGTTATGGCATCTAAATTTTGTCCGTGTGCTTGCAAAAATGCCTGAACGCGCTCATAGTCCGTCTGAAAACTGAGTTTATCGATGATGTAGTTTTTCCTAGTGTCGTCAAACACTCTCATTGTAAGCGTTAAAGATCCACTCGTGGAATTCTAATAGTGAATAGTGAAACAGAATATTATGTATTGTTACCAAAATATTAACCAGTTTCCTCATAAATTTAGTTTGTTTTATGTATAAAAGATATTAACTGTGTCAAAAAAATCTTACCAATCCTTCTGACGCAGAAACAGGACTCTCGTCTTTACCTACAACGGATTTGTAAATTGTTTTAAGTATGTTGGTAGTAAACATTTTTAAATCGCCACAAAACTGGAAATCACTACATTAGGTTGGTCGGCTATTTGCTGTTGATAGTTCATGCTCTCTTGGTTTAAATAGCAAATATTTACAACGTGACAATGGAAAGGGCTCAAAGACTGTTTACTTGTTAGGGGTTCGTCACACGTGTTTTAACCATTAACTAACAGAGGGCCAAATACATTGACAAAATACTCAAAGTATATTCAAAATACTTCTAAATCGCCATATTGTATTTTGTATTTTCAATAATTTTTTTGGAAGGGTATATTCAGTATTTTGTATTTTGAAGAAAATTTTGAAAAATGTATTTAAAATACAACAACAAAATACCGAATACAATTCCTTTATACAGCACCACAGACCGAGAGTTTTATCTATGAAAAATGTCATTTTCTTTTGTTCTTTACTGCCTAGTGTCAAATAAAAAAAAAGTCTATTTTTTTGAACGATATATAAACAGATTGAGATTTTATCTTGCTTTTCGCATCATCAATGAATTTTTATATTCATTTACATATGAAGGCATTTTGCCACTTTGAAAATGAACATAATGCAAATAGTAGAAAAGTATCGTGAGCTACACCATAAACTAACTGTGGCTGTTTTCAAATGTACTTGAGTGGGACAAACTTTTCAGTGACTAAGGCTGTATTGAGTATTTTTCTTGAAATAAAAACTTTATGCAGTATATAAAGTTTTTATTTCAATATATAGTTAGTTATAATTTCAAGAAAAATTGACTCAGGTTATAGAGACTATGTATATAGTCCATCAATTAAAACAAATTGTATTCTCATTTACCTTTCTTCCTGGAGGCTAATAATCGGGCATTATTTGAATTGATGTTAAATTTCCCGTCTTTATTTTTGCGTATTGAAGTTCTCTTTATTGGAACTTTGCGAATAAAGTTACGTTTAATTTTCGCAAAAGAGTTCCTATTTTCTTTTCTATCGGGTTGATTGTTCTTTCGCCTTGTTTTAAACATCTTGCTATCCTTTGCTTTTCGGTTCATCAAGGAAGTAATTGTAATTAATCTTCTGCGTTTCCTTTTATCTGTAGTTCCGTATCCTTTTTCAATACCATCATCGTCATCATCATGTTCATTGGAAGGTTGCAGATTCTTAAACTTATCTGAATAGATGTTCAAATATTCTAATTTCTGTTCTCCAATCAAGGAGTCCACGCCTGTTTCTAAAAATCTTCCGCACAACGCTTTCAGTTCCTGTGACGATGTCCAAGAACATATTGACTTCCATCTTGGATGTTGGATAACTGTGCCTAAAGCCTCATAAATAGTAACAGAAAGTTTTAGTTCTTCAGCCGAGTCCATGGCCATAGGAACGCTAGCCATGATATTCTTTATGCACGTGCATTCGCTGTTTGATTGAGGAAAAAGATTTTGGTACAGATGATTTTGCGGACGAAGGCAATGTGCGGTCAAAATAAGTTGAAACCATGTTGCGTAATGAGTTAAAAAATACTTGGCCAACTGTTCGTACTTCTCCGACAATTTTTCCTGTATTTCTCGCACCTTTTGTTTATCAACATCAGCAACAGATTTTAGCGTGTCGATACTGGCCATATCAATAGTCATAGCCCGCAAGTAGATTTCAATTACTTTGGCGTTCACATATTCCTCATTTAAACCAATCTGCAAATAGTTAATTTTTTAAATATTTAGTTTTTCATCCAATTAAAATGCTAATATATTATATATGTTTTGTTGAATTACAATCGGGCATAAAAGGAATATAAAATAATTAAAAGGTAATAAAAATTGCAATAGTTAAACTAGGTACCTTATTTTTTCTAATCACATCTGCTAATACGTAAAGGTAGGCAGTTGAAGAGATTTCTGTGATTCTACTTAAAACACTTTTAACTAGCGGAATGTCGGTGGGATTGTCTCCCTCAGATACCGCATCCAATTGAATTAAAAAATTCATCAAGCCGGTTAGTGTTTCAGAATCAGCATCAGGACGCTTTAATTGCACCCAAATAGCCTCACGTAAAAATTGTGACTCAATTTTATTCATCTTTTTCCATTCTTTCAGTTGAGGATACAGACGAGGACTGTCTTTTCTTTCCTCTTCGCTTGAAAGTAAATAATTAACTACTTCACGAAACATTGAAGAATGCCAGCCTCGGAAAGACTGAAATACAATTACAAACATATATTATAATACGTACTATACTAGTCCCTTTATTTTATTTATTGAAACATAATCTAGTAGTACAGTTTTATAGGATTTAATTCGTTCACTAAATCTCTTACCGTATATTTGTCAGGGTTTCGACTCCAAAGAAAAACATAGATAATCATGTACTGAAGTAATCTTTCGTGCGTAAAGCAATTAAAGGATTCGTTAGTGTCACCCTCAGCTGATTCTAGCAAACATTGACCTTTTGTGATGAGTATTTCTAAAATGTTTGCAGCTTGACCAAACATTTTTGTTGACATTAATACCTCCAGTCTTTCATCTAACACTATCCAACCTTCCTTCCAATTGTTGTTTATGTCTGTTAATTCAAAATACAGTGATTTTAATTTTAATGTGTACATTTTTGAATATATCAACTTTAAGTATTTTATTTACCTTCAGCTGTTATTGATTTTGTTCCCATCAATTTTGACCATGGATCAATAATAACATCACAAAAATTTAAGCAAAGTAACAACACATCTGGTGAATCGTCGACCTTGAAGCCACAATCTTGAATCTTATCCCTCAGCTGCTGCTTTGTCTCTAGTGACACACACTTGGTGTATTTTCCGTGAAAAACGAGTTTGGCAGTAGCTCGAAGAAGCTGTTCAAATGTGTCAACTTTATTTTTAATACGAGCTGGGTATGAATCACTGTACAACTGCCATCGACGTATATATTTTAGAGCGGCATCTTGGATGTTTGTTTCAGACAAATTGTCTTTCGTTAAACTGTTGATAATCTAAATTAAAACCAACATCGTGAATATAAATATTACAGTACGTATATTACAGCATTAGGTACACAGCACACTAGATTTACGCACACAGTAAATATTAATTTTGCAACCCATAATATTTAAAAGTATTTTGTTACCAACCTTATGATCAGCATAATCCATATGCTCCTCACGACCAATAAGTTTTTGAAGAGCCGATAACTGAAGAGAAGAAGAACTGAATTTATTTAACGAATCCCCAGGTTTCCTAAAATAATTGATTTATAAAAATATGTTAACATTTTAAACAGTCATAACTACACCCAAATATTGCAGTAAGCAAAAACCAAAAACAGCCACTAACGCTAAACAATAAATTCATAAGAACAACTGAAGCTCATTGATTGACTTACTGGCCATTTCCCACATAATTTTTAGAAGTCTGAGGAGTAGGGGATGAGGAATTTTCTGGTCTGTCCATTGTTGGAGATGGAACCGCTTCCATTGAGAATCACAGCAAAAGGTAAAGTGCCCCAACAATCAATGATTAGATGACTCTAAGGTGAGTTTTTCTGACTTTAAAAAACCACAATACAAAAGGTATTTACTATTTGTTTATATTATTTAAACGGATAATTTTATAATTGACAATTATAAATTCGTTTGGAACATTGAATGAATGATGTACAAGCACGGCAGTTAGCGTTGCGTTGACCATTTGGTTGTTGAATATTTGCATTTTCACGTGGTAGGTGTACCGATAACTTCACACGTGCTGTGGCGCTTCGTTGTCGTCGGAGCTATTGCAATTTGTCAAGCACTTTTTTAGTATAGTTTGTGTGCTATTTATTATTATTGGTTAAGGCGTTGTTGGAGTATGGTGCTGACGTCTCGGAGTGAGTAAAAAGTCAACTTTTTGCAATAAAAATCTCCTTAAAAATCCTTTTCTCACATTCTCAAGATCATAGCTCTCTTACTCATCTGTCATCAATCTTACAAACACTGCTCGTCATTCTTACTCAACTCGGCTCAACTCAACACTCAATTCAACAGCCGATGAGACCATATCAAATCGGAGGCGAAATGAGATTCCAGTTGTTATTTTATGCCTCCACTGTCCACTTCATTATTTGCTTTTCTATTCTATTTTCATGTAATGTAATAAAATTCGATTGACCCCATCTTCAAACGTGACCTTCCCTTTCACCCAAAGAACACGTATATAAAGTTTGAACGAATTATGTTCATCCGTTCTCGAGTTATGCCATGGATAGACAGATAGAAATAATGTTAATAATAATAATCATCATCATAATAATCATAATGTTAGGACAACTAAAGAAATTAAAGATTAATATTGAAAAATGAATAAAAATGATTACAGGATATACACATTTAGTAGTATGTGTGTCTGTGCCACCTTCCATGGAAAATAAATCGTCTTCGAACGATTTCTTTTCATCATTTGTCATTTAATTTTAACATTACAGCTTGTAGACTGTATGCACTGGTCTACCAGTATCAGACTGTTCTTATTAAACATCCACCATATTTAATTTTACACATAACATAAATACCACACTTTAATAAAGGGAGCAGTTGAATTGGGACAGATTTGTATTATTTTCCATAGACAAACTTGTGAGTCTTTATAGGCTACAAATTTGACTCACAAGTTTGTTAACTGTTTTCATAATGTGGAAACTTGAGCCACGACTAGAGGCGAGTGGAGCGTTGATAGAATAGCTTATTAGCTATAGCTGGCGGGGTGAGTATAATTGTAGGCATTTTTATTGATAGTGAGAATAGTGAGATTCTAGAACGACGAAAGTTTTTTATAGCACTTTCCTTAATTGGGGCGAGTAAACTAGAAGCATTCAAGCATTATTAGCATAAAGTTGAAACCTGTGTCTCTTTCTTTCCATCACAACAAACCTGCACGATAATCAAGGAAGAAATTTAAATCCATTAGCGAAATAAGTCCACAGGCTGTTAGGAAATGGGTTGTCATAATATTATTTTCCTTCTTTCAAGTGTGCGACAATTAAACTCTCCCAATTATGCAAGGAGCTAATATAACTCCGGGTAAATATTCACGTCACGCCCGTATGCTTTCGTTAATCGCGGAGATGTAAATAATACCAATTAATTTAAAACCTGACCGATTACAATTAAATCAACAAACTTTTGAGGAAAAATTACCGACGCAATAAAATATGCTGCCTACAAGTGATAATGTGGGTAAAAAATGTGTGTTTATAAAATGCATACAAAACATTTATTTAAGAATGGATTTATGCCACGTTGACCGTTGAAACTGAAAATAGTATCTAAGAACATTAAATGTGAATACCTTTAGTCTGCATGTTTGAGTACCTATAGTAGGAAATGCATAATATTATTTATATTACTAAAAAGGCAAAGAAACGAAGATATTTCCATCTGACTGATTCGTTCTATTCGACAACTTTGTCATTGAACTAAAAATTTGTTTTCTCCCGAGAAAGCATTTTCCACTTGCTGATACTGTAATTAAATTCCTATTGCTCTTGCTGTGCATGAATTTGCACTGGTGTCATTAATTCAATGTGCATTTATAGATATTTTCATGCAGCATCGTGCTATGCTAGTTAATTATTAATTACATTATGTGTGTTACCTCATATTATACTAAAAATTTATACTTCGTTCGAACTCGGCTCGAAAGTTGCCGGCTCGAACTCGGTTCGAATTTGCTCGAACCGGTTTGAACTTTTGCCCGCTTGGATATAAAGAACTAGCGTTAAACCGTTCATTACATGAACCCATTTTCATTGCAATCACAGCAATCTGCAATTTGTATTACCGCACCATTATACACTTGCGCTTTTAATCTATAGTATGGGTTAGTATGGGATGGGATAGTGTGAGATATTTCTGGGTTTTGGTACATAAATATTAATAAACCATCGCAAAACGGATTAAAAATGTATCGGAAAATTGCCTGTTCAGAGAGCTGGACCAAATACGTTGACAAAATACTCAAAATA
>JABASD010002643.1:0-25013 GCA_019776165.1 Pogonognathellus flavescens
CTGGATCTGAATCTGAAATGACTTTTAAAGACGTTTTTCAAAAACATGTTTGTGAACATGTTAACATGTTTTTGAACATGTTTTGCCATTTTTTTGAACATGTACATGTACATGTTTTCCTTTTTTCGAAACATGCATGTCCGCCCTCTGGCCATGAGAGTTGTTCTTCTCATTTCATTGCATTGTCAAGCCATTGCCATATCGCTAAGCCAACTATCCCTACTGCACTCGCTCCGCAAGTCCGCACTCGGTCCGTCGACATTTCAGGGCTACCTCAAACTGAAACGCCAGAAAGTACACAGGGCTGACTGAGTGAGAGTGGATAACTAAAAACTCTCTGGCTCTGCATCTCTGTAGTCGTTTGAGTGTACGAAGGCAGAAGGGAGTTTAGCAATCCATACTACAATCCATAGTCATAGCCATAGCAGAAGCCTAGGCATAGCATAGCACCTTCTTCTGACTCTCTTTGGCTCCTTCCTTCTGCAACTCCAGTGCCCAGCACTGCACTCACTCAAACACTGACTGTATGTATGTAGCCCAATATCTAATACAAGTCCTCACACCAACACCACAAAAGAAACACTACTTTTCAGTTAGTGAGAGTCTTTCTTTGAGAGAGCAAGGGCTGGTCACACAGCAGAAAGGCTAAAAGAAATTCATCCAACTTTGTAAGTAAAACTAGGCTGGGAAAAAGTAAAGGGTGACTCAGAAATTTAGTTCAACTCGAAAATGAAGAAGGGCAAAGAAAAACTGCAAAGGAAAATTATGGTTTAAAATACAAAACGAAGACAAGACAGGATAGACTGTAGGACTAGAGTCACAAAGCAAATATTATTATCAGTATAGATTCTCAGTCAGCTCACACAGAGCTACAATAAACCCAACATCATCATAACATTCATAAAATACACGTAGTACGATATTCTACGATAGAGACACAATACAGACAAGTTTAGCTTGGTTGTTTGTGTCGGTATATTATATTCATCTTCTGTAGCTCTACGTATTCACACGTACACTAAAATACAGAACTGTTCTCAGAGAGACGGAAAAGAGTGAGCCTATAGACTCAGGCAGACACAGAGGAGAAGAAGAAGAAATAAGTCAAATTTTTCCAGCAGTGGAGAGTTGAGAACTACAAACTGCTTCTTCATCTTCATCCTTTTACTATTTCGTAGAGGCAGATCGTTGGTAGCAGAAGGAGAGCAGCCACCACAGAGAGTGAAGATCTGAGCAGTGCCACTTCCACGGCGACTGCCACTGCTCCTTCAATCCATCCAACAACACATGCACATCCTCCGATTCGAAACAAAATCAATTTCGCCTTTTCTCTTGAATTGACATTTGTCATTGGCGTCTCTACCGCAGTAATTGTAAGTACCATTTTAATGCATTTGTCTCACTTGTACATCTAATCACTTCCACTTCAATTAACCACATAACTCGCAGGAGACTACTACGGCCATACACACCTAATACTTCCTTCCTACTTGTACTCTATACCGAGACTTTTAGTTTTACACACACAAACACATTGCAAAATACACATTATTTTACATTTTGCATTACCGCAACAAAATCTTTATATCTATTTCTCATTTGTATACACATTCAATTCTCATCCTTTACTTTTTCATTGTTACATGTATTTATACATGCAGATTATTTTGTTGTCCATGTCCGTTGTTTGTGGTTGCTGCACAAGTTAGCAAATAATTAAGTCATTATTGATGAAAATATCAACACTGCTATTTTGCTATTCCCAGTGTTGCTAAGTAGAATCCTACACAGTCTCAATGAAATTTCACAGCAACTTATCAGCGTAGTAAATAATTAATTTTCAATCAGCATAAAAAATAAGTAACGTAAGGGCGTATGTTTAGAATACGACGTTGCACATACGGCCACGAGTGGGAAGTTACCCCTTCCCCTGTATACAATCTTGTAGGGGCAATTGCCTCTTTCATCCCCCCAATTCCCCTTTGAATACTGCCTTGGAGGGTAATTGTTCCCGTCCTTTGTACGACATCATTGCATTGATTTTGCAGTGTCTGAGTATTCAGAGGTCATAATAGACAGATTGATTCCATCTTCAAATTGAGTCATCAGATGATCCACTTTTATTTTGTTTGTCTGTACTGTAATAAATACCAAGTTTGAAGAATGAAGCCATTATCTCAAACCGTTCTCAGGTTATTGTGCAGACAGACGGACAGACATGCAGTGTATTCTCATTTACGTATCTTAAGATACATAGTAATGATAATTATGTTTCAGTTAAGCTAAGTCAGATAGTTAACACTTAGATGAACACTATGAAGTAGTCAGATTAGAATACGCCAAGCTAATAAGTTATTATTATTTATCAGTGACCAATGATGTAGGTTCGTGCAACATTTAACTATAATATAAAGTAACCTTGCTGCACACAACAGAAGTCAACATTAATAACTTAATCTTTGCTAAAGGATCCTCCTATCATTAACATGTTACATTTTTTCAATAAATAACTTTGCAATTTGCAACCATCAGTGTTTGCTTTGTTAGTAGGACGTAGGATGACACAATTTTAGTAAATTACATTTATATTAAATGAGGTTTGTACAACAACTCATTGTTTATTTGACAACTATATATACCTTGGAATTTGATATACAATTTTAAAGGAAATGCATTTTAATGCAAAAGTGAATTATTTAAAGGGAAGTTATAGTTATAATATGATGATTTTGTGCTTCCCTTTTTGGTATTTCTCACAATTTGGCTGTTAGATATTATTATCTTATTTAAAAAGGAATTTGCTCTTGATATAATTTATCATTTGTTTGTATATTATTATATGCAAGTACATGAATATTTTAGTAAAGAATTTATTGTGTGCTTGTTATCCCTTCGTACTTTTTCGTGGCTCAACTGAATAATACATCGAATTATGTCGAATAGTATTAAGTATCATGTTTAAATCCGAGTTTCGGTTATGCTATACTATAGGTCATTTATTTTGTAAGTGAATTTTGTACTCCAGCAGATATTGATAATATCAAGGTAGAAACTATGTATTTCAAAACTTTTTAACAAATACTTATTATTCTTACATATAATTTTAGTGAATCTGTTGTCAACTGAAAGACAAACCTGTTTGTTGTATTGCCAAAATATCATTTTAATTTGGAATCAAATTAATTAATGATAATTAGTTTGTCTCTTCCGAAATTCTATTTATATACCTACATAGAATTTATGATATTGCTATAAAATATAGCAAATTTTTTAAGTAGGTACTACTACTGTACTACTTCAGGGAGTTTTTGAGGTTTATATTTATTCAGGTTGGAATTCTCTGGATTGTAGAATAAGATCAATACCAGTTACCAGTGTTACCAGTTATCGCTTAAAACATTATGCCTGTTACCTCGTAAAGAGGGAGAGAAGGCGTGTGTAGTGTGTAGTATGTTCACAAAATGAGATTGCGTTAATATTTTCGGTTCCAGCTTACCTACTTAATTAGGTTAGAGGTCAGCTCACTGTTCTGTCAGTCGTCACATTGACATTATTTATGTCATTTGAGCCAGTTCATTTTTGACGACCAATACAGAAATAAGAGAAAATGGAGTTGACCTAACCTACAACTACTGAAAATAAAGAGAAATCTTCTTCTGTGAACATGAGATAATGAATTTGACATAATCATTATTGAACCACTTCAAAAAAGTGATTTTTTAACAATTAGCTATTTCTGCATCTTTTTGACATTTTTGTTCAGTTTTTGCTTGTGGGAGTCTTATGCCAGTGATTACACGGGGTCTGAAAATCCCCAATATTATTAATGCTGTAATGACGTAATGTTTCTCCAAGAAGAGTATAAATATTAATAATTAATATTAGGTACCTAAGTAAAGTACCTCCTACAACCTACCACAATAACTGTATTTAAGAAGCACGCCTCTTCACTAAGTTAGGTAGCTTTAAAATCTTATTGTATAATACTATCAAGCTAAAGGGCCAAGACTCCATCCGCATCCAATCCAGACTTCTCATATTTCTCTCTTCTCTAGTGGTAGGTTACACTTTGCTTTGCCGCAGCATCAAACATACATATACCATAGTCCGAAGTTTCAAATTCATGTTGACATTTTTCTGATATTTCGACTTTTTTAATTTTAGATTAGGTTAACAGTTTTTTGTTCATTTCTGGGATAATTTTTTTTGAGATATATTATTGCAATAAGTTTGCGGTAGGTACTAGGTACGGTACAACAAAAATACCAAGGATTTACTGAAATAAATATATTATTATATACTGTTCTCAGCATTGTCTGAATACTCTGCCAGCTGCCTTGGTCAGTTTATAATCGGTGCAGTTCAGCTGAAGCCCAAAAGAAGAAGAAGCACAGAAGCAGGGATCTTTGTTAGCAAAATTTTATTTTATTTATCATTTATCGTAAATTCCAATTGCCTCTTCGCCGTCTTCGGTAACTCTTCTTATAGCTCTAGTGACTAATTGTACACTTGGCGACTGGGAATATTTTGATTTCACACGTTGAAGGTCAGTATTTTTTATTTTAAATGATTATATTACTTGAGACACTGAAGTGAATCAAAAGAGCTGCTTATATTGGATTCGAGACAATGACGTAGGAACCGGGGTGCGTATTTACTTTTTCGGCGTAGCGGGGACTAGGGCAGCAACCTAGGATTTAGCTAAACTTTCTCATTATCGCGGCCAATAATCTCAATGTCAAAAATTTCCCAATTCCTTCAATTTTCTGTTAATTTTATATTATAATTTGCTATTTAACTCTATAAATATCCTCATACATCTGCGTTTTAAAAATGCAGCGTCTTCAGCTCCTTCAAATACCTAATACTACTGCTGTTTAAAAATGTAAAATATTCTCAATTCCATTATTAATCTGATGATCATTTTGCTTGTGAAAAATTGGATCATTTTCAGCTCCTTTAATTTCCTGATACTTTTTAAAAGATTTTTTAGCCCCATCTCTCCATTATAAGAATTTATTGTTTTCCCCGGGACAGACAGCAGAGTAGTTACGCTACTGAGTCGAGAAGGGTTCATAGTTCATGCTATGCTAGTCCTTCTAACTTCTAGCAATAAGTAACCCACTACAGTAAATTAGTTTTATTAAAATTTTCTGCTGCGTAGTTGATTTACAATATAAATTGTACAAGCTGTTAATATAGAATCGAATCGATTTCTGAGGATGCAAAATTCAATTATATCAATAAATACGTATGAAAAAGCGTTGGTTCTATAAATAGCATGACCCCAAAAACAATAATATTATTAACGTCCTTTCACTTAATATGAAACGTCTTTTAAAAACGTATTTACAATTAGTAAGTTACTTCCGACACACCGTACACCAGACAAATCTAACGGATGTATCTGTAATATCCAAACTCCAAACTTTCAGTTTTTATTCTATTTACACCCTTCATATTATGACTTTTATTCATAATTTGTTTTATGAATTTCAATTATAAAAACAAGTGATTGTGTTTTTAATTGATTTGCCTTTGCCTTGAAGCCTGAGCAAACCTTTTCTGTAAACATTGTAGACGATTTGAAAGGAAAGCCCTGAAACCGAATCGATAGGACTTATTACTGTTATTTTAATTGTGGACATATTATCTGTTGCCTTCAGTCTTCAGGTCTTTTGATTACAAATGAGCAACGAAAGTTGTTTGTATAATTTCGCTCTGTCCGTGTCCGTCCGTCTGTGTGTCTGTCTGTCGGTCTGTCCGTAAGCACGATAACTAAAGAACGGACAGACAGACGGTCGGACACACGGACAGGGTGAAATTATACAAACAACATTCATTGTTTAATAAAAATTGAAACCATGACTTTGGATGTTGTGTTATATGGTTAGGTGGTCCTTTGACTGATTCAGTGAACAAAGAAATAAATAGAGTATTACAAAGAAATTAATTAGAAATGATATTGTTGAAATAGTGGAATTGCTGGATAGCTTATAGGTCCCACCTTAATAATATTAACAACCACCGAGTAGTAGTGTCTCAAGCAGAAAGGCATCCGGGTTCTCAAATGGAAGTAGGTAGTGACTAGTGAGTGAGTGTCAACTTGTTTGGAAGAACACAGTTCCACAAGCATCGATCGAAAGTGGAGAGCTGGGAATCTTATGTACCTAAATAGTTACGAAGGTGCAGCGCGGTGCAGGTAGGAAAGAAATCCGCCACCGCCATATACTTCATACAACTCGTTTAAAACAGATAAATATACTTACAATTTATGGATGATATGATGTATTAATTTTACCAATATCGCAGTAATTTTTACACTGGAATGCCTAAACCGTCTTTTTCATAAGTCACATAGTAACTCCGGTCTGATATTCCTTTAGTGTATTTCATCAGTTCAATTTGATGACAAATAGAAACATGAGATTAGTTCATTTCAGTTTTTTATGTTACAATTCGTTAAAATAACATAATATACGGATTTATTGATCCAACTGGTGAATAGTGGTGGTACATTTTGTACACGTGAGACATCGTGATAGTTTGAAACTTCATGTATATTAAAAAGGTGTGTATTGTATATCCGTAAATTATATTAAAGCAAACTCCATGAAGTCATCATTCATCATTACTATCTGTAAATAATTCATTAATAAAAAGTATAATTTTGAATTTCTAAAGATAGGGATCGTATCGTTAGGTGCTAAATCTGAGACAACAAACTATAGTGTCTCAAGATTATAATATAGAAGTTCTATGCTTATAAGTAGAATTAGTAGAACATCTATAATACTTATTTGTAGTAAAGATTATAGATATAGTATGGTGAGAATAATGAAATGACGAATTCAGAGGATACACTTTTAAAGTTGTGTGTGTGTGAGTGTGGTGTTCAGTTTAAAGAATAGGCATGGCATGGCACATACTATGCACGAGCAATGTTTTATTGTATTTGCTTATTGCGAATACACAGCAGACGATATATAGAATATAAAATATTACGAACGTTACGTACTTAGCTGCGTTGTAGTATTTAATTTTATTTAAATATTACTCTTTACACTCTGACTTTAACATTGACAGTAATAGTGATGTAGCAGAATGATGTATAATGTATGTGTTGTATACAGATAAAGATTATACAGATCGACTAGTACTAGACTACTACATAATGTATTTTAGAGTGTGTGTCCTTATAACAACTATAAAAACATTACTACATAATCAATGGCAGCTTGGTAGCCAAAAACGTAGAAAAGATTATTCTTTCCAGTAACAAAATAATATCTTAACCTAAAGTCGGTACGCCAGTTTCCATTTTCTCTGTAAGAGTTAAGACAACATTTCCGTTCGTCATAATATTTGGTATATTATATATTTTTAATCTTTATTGATCTGAATGGGATAGCATACATAATAGCTCATAGGTGGTAGCAGTGCTATTTTTTAGTAGTACAAAGCTTCAGCATTTTTTAACTGTTAACCAAGTCTGTTTGAGATTGATTAATTACTGGAGTTTACTTTGATTGGTTTTATAGAAGAGTAGCACAGTAGACTTATTGTTAGTTAAAACTAACAGTCGGTAAGAGTGTAGGCAGTCGCATTACATTGGCTTGAGACTTTACAGCTCGGTGTTTCATAAGTTATCTATTGGAAACTAAAGTGAGCTGAACATCTTTTTCACTTTTTATCGCCTTGAGAATGTAGCATGATGATGAAGCAGGGAGGCAGAGAGAGATGCCTAAAGTACCTCCAGAAGATCGTCATCGTCATCATAATAACATTACAAACCCTCACTCTAACAACAGTCAGAGATATTTTGTTGAGTACAGACCTTCCTTGACTCTGTTTGAATTTTGTAGTGATGTAGAGTGGCAGAGCAGCGTGTATTTTGCTTGTTGAGCTGTTGCCTACATAAATGCTCTGCCTTAAGCTTCTATATTACGTATCCATATTATAATGGTATTACCTATCTTAGTATTACATAGGGTTTTCGGTATTGGTATTAGTATTACTATTCCTATGGTTAAAAGTAAAGTGTACCATGCAGTATGTACCTTAGACCTAAAAGTCTGACTCTACATGAATTGCATAACGTGTACTGTACACAATTATATGCCTATCTTACTATCTTCCAGTATTGAAGCCTACTCTACATCTACACTTATTGCACTAGTGCTTCTATGTATGTATCATCATTGCATATCGTCATTCGTGTATCGTGTCTCCGCAGTAGTAGTATATAGTAGAGGTGTCAATGGTTAACCAGAACCAAGAACCAAACCAACCCGGTTTGGTTTTTTTTTAATTTTGAACAAAACCCGATTCCGATGTGGTCTGGTTCCTCCACGAATGGTCCCAATTTGGTTCCTATATAGTATTATGTGATAGCTCTACCAAACTCGGTAGAAAATGTTATGAAACGCGTATTTTTTATATAAAATTGAATGTTTTACTGATTTCAGCAAAAATGGATTTTTTCCCGTTAATTTTGGGATTTTATAACGAATTTTGACTTAAATGTTGGTTTGGTTCCGGTTTAGGTATGACTTATTAACTTATTATAGAGTTCTTCAGTTTGGTCTCCTTCTAGAATATTTTTAGAGTGTTGGGTTGGGTTTAGATAGTACCGGCTCCGGTTTGATTCCTGAAAATCTCGAAAATTGACACCTCTAGTATATAGTGGCAAACATACAGAATACAGAAGTACAGAACCAAACGTAACACACAACTACAACATAATCCAAGTACAGAATTCACATACAAGAGTAGCAGACAAGGTTTCCTTCCTTGTGCTTGTGTTTCTCATGCATACATACTGGAGAGGTGCCTGGGCATGGGCTGCCCATACAGACTTGAGCGAGCTCTAATCGATATGAACAAAAGTGAGATTTGGATCATAGAATTTTGCCATGGGCGCCCAAATAGGATAGGCTTGGGCGCTCATCTATGTCCAAATATTTTTAATCAATAACTGATCAAAACAAAAATTAGCAAGCTTTGCATGAATGGGGAAGTTTAGAAAAATATCAAACTTAATAGAGTAATACTCCCAAACATCATCGATTGCATTCCACACTCCAAATTAGTACTTACTAGTGTTGCTATTAATAAGACCGTCTTACTCGGGAAAATGTTTTTTCACTAATGAATGCGAATTTAGGAGATGAAACTACTTTACATTATAAACATTTTGTGAAATATTCTTTTCGTAAAAATCCAATGTCCAAGTTGCAATGACACTTGACATTATGATGTAGCTGCCCGTAAACCTAAATACGTATCACAAGAACTTTTTGAATGCACAATTGGGGTTGTATTTCTGCGCAAACATTTAATAGATTTTTATGTTGTGTTTAGTAGGTTATTTTGTATGTTGGCCTTCCTTGGGTCTTTGTTGTTCATGAGCGGAGCTTGGTCCAGATTTTGCTGAATATGGAATTGGGTTTGGCTTGGCCCAATACTTTCCAATTGACATAGGTGCCCAACGTAAATTAATCATGGACTTTTGTGGCGTGGGGACTCTGGCGTCAAAAAAGGCGTCCATACACTTCTCTAATACCATACATAAGCATAAGGCACTAGGGCCCTATATACATACTACATAATATGGACCCACTCATTTAATACTTTTGTAGCTGCACAGTACATACAACAGCAGCAGCAGCAGAAAGAGGCAACTCGGCACCTACACTTACACATGTACAAGGATATGTGATATACCACTATACCACACAGCAATGGATAAACCACATATGATGTCAACAATTTTTGGCCTTTTGCACTCCCTCCCCGATAGAGTCTGTTTTCTAATACAGTATCCCCCCTAAGGATATCTGACAACATCAATATACAAATTAGCAGAAATTTTATTTCGTACTATAGATTGGCAGACCGAAATCTGAATCTTCATTTAAAGCAACTGATTTAGTTGTGTCAATTGACTTGAAAATACTTTCTTATGTGGATTTATTAACAACTTAAAAATAAAACTGGACTTTTTGCGTGGATAAGTTTCCTTCCCACTTTAAATAGCTTTAGAAACAGTATTGGACTGCTTGAAATATTAAAATTTAAGAAATATTTATAAAAACTTTCACTCAGTCATTATATAGAAATTAGAAAAATTTTGATTGCATAAGTTTAATGTACAATTTAAGTATTTAAGTAAAGCTATTTAAAAGATCGGCATGCTTGTAAATTTCTTGGCCACAATAAATCTTTTTGCACACGTCCTATAGGTACCGTGACTCCCCTGATCATAAAGTCTTGCTTTGGGAGATCCCCTCCCCCCTTAATTTTCGACATCATATGTGGACGGTCCCTAACCAAGTAAATAGTAAGTGCAAGTGAATGTACAAAATACCCAGCCAGATGCACACAAGGCACTGGCAGGCAGCAGGAGGCAGGCATACGGCATACAGACACGAATTCGACGACCAGCATCACATCACTACTACTATATGCATTCATATACAGAAACTCCAACTCTAAGACAACCAGAGACTACCTTACATATGTATAATTATTACATTATTAGGCACATACTCTAAGTCAGGGTTTCGCTGACAAAATCGCACTTTAAATCATAATCAACTTCGTTCATCATTATTCACTAGTAACTCAATAAATAATTCGTCGTTGCGTTAGTGTTTGCTCTGGTCTAACTCGTCTTTGATACAATAGAAGCTGCATAAAGTCCAACCAAAGAGATTTTTTTGGAACTTTTGGCGTTGGTGTTTAAACAGGAGGTCATGCAGTTACAAGACAAATATCTAAATGTACCGACATCGATAATTAGTTGATAGAATACCTAATTAAAGTGAATCTGTATAATGTGCTGCTGAAATTGAGTGTATAAATTACTTGGACAGTGAACATTGTAAAGACGAGAAATATTTTTCTGCTGGTGGAAGAGATTAGTGTCGTGTGGCGTAAGTGGGGTTGTGATATTATGTGTGTTATTTTCTCCATATTTTCCCATCCTTGTTGTTCTTGGAAATACTAACCTTGCATACATACAATATACATGTAATGCATACATACAATACATGCACTATCTGTTTCTGTGTTTGTGTGCTACACACAATGCAATGGAATGGATAATACAACGTAGAGAATTTTATTCAGCCTGTACTTGATTCAACATTATTGTCTTGATGTATTTTGTGCTGTGTATCTTTCTTTCAGTTAAGTTTGGAGTCTGCCTTGCCTAGCCTCACCTTTCCATCCAACTTTACGATACCTGCACAAGCAACAAGGCGCAAGGGGATCAACACGACGTACAGTTTTCTGGAATAACAATCAAGTAGTCAACAATTCAGTCTCACGTCGAGGAATTCTGTTCGTATCTCTTCGCTCGCGGTGAGCAAAACAGGCAGCCAGCACATCTCGACACCTAATCGCTATCTACAATTCTAATATCCGCTAAATTGACCAGTGTCATTGGTAAATGATGACGGAACACCAAAACGGAGTTGCAAATTACAAAATCATGGACATGGCCGAACTGGACAATGTGGCTGCGATTTCATCATTCGACTTGGATGTTTGGCTCAAACTATTAACGAAACACATTGCGAAGTACATTGTCGATCACACAGTAAGTTCAAATTATATACACGTAATAAATATTTTTCTGTACATTGCTTTGGATTATGGGTTGAGAAAAATTATGCTCCTGCATTCCCGACTCTATACTTTAACACTGCTTCAAGCTATATAGATTTTTATGCTGACGGTGTACCGTGCCACATTACAGTCAATTGTAAATAATATTATGATCATATGATACTGTCCTAATTAGTGCTGCGGTATTGGGAAATCAAAAATAGCTCACATATTATTATGAATGTAATGAACATCACATCACAATATTTATTTATACATGCGTGCCATGACTATACGTGTGTTACTCTGCCCTTGTTTGTTTAAGTGGGTTTGGGATTTTGGGATATGTTGTGTACATGACTATGACCAATGAACATTATGCAGCCAAATAATTTATACTATTAGGTGCTTCTTACTCTTACGTTTTGAATTTATGGTACTAAATGCCTGTTGGACTGTGACACAACTTTATCTAAATGCAGTAGACTAATGACGCGAGTTTCGTGAGATAAGAATAAGAGTCAGAGTGCCCATTCTAAATCAGACAATAATTTCTGTGTGTAGGAAAGAAATCGGGCTTGAGACTGTATTCGGTTAATTCGGTAACATTGTGCACTCGAGAAATCCAGTACGCCAGTACGAATAAAGCATTTAATGAGAATTTCACAATTTTATGAAATGCAGAAATAAAGCTTTAACCTTTTTTAATTTTTTTTTTAGTTTAGGTTGGATTAAAGTTAGTTTCATTTAGTCGTTGGGGAGAAAAACTGTCTTGTCGTTGTCTTGTCAATAGAATCTTCTCTTTAGATTTGTTGCATTTATTTCTTGTTTCAAAAGCTATGAGTCAAATTTTATTATCTCATTTCCTTTGCAGTGTTTGCAAAATAGTTTGAAACTTGAACAATGTGCAAGGATCAACGATGTCAACCTGTGTATCTAGGTCCTACCTATTTCTTCGTCGTTTTTATAATTGTTAGTCTAGTTAGTCATTAGTCACATATAGTTTATGAACGTCAAATACTATTCAACATTTCTCATTCTTCCTTCTTGATTAGCATTTTACATTACATTATATATAAGTTTATAATAGTGCACAATTAACTTTGCTCAACTATCAAAGAAAAATTCAAAGCTAGTAAATTTTATCTTGCTATGTTTCGCCGTTCTTTTAAACCAGCAACAACGTTTAATAATATTTTTGTCATCTTGATGAGTTGCTCTAAGCGTAGTCGTATAAATTCTTGCTGAATTGCTTTTCGTAATGTTTTCATTTGATTTGATGACTTTATTTGCTTGATAACACATCGACAGCTCTAGGCTGATACCGCGATGCCTCTTAGGTATCACGAATATCACAATAAATACATCTCCTCAACTAAAAACTAATATGCCAATCTAATAATAATAATGCATACAGATATTTAGCAATATAATTATTTGTTTATACTAATACATGAATAATGAAAAAACAAAGAATATTATTATTACAGTTATTAATTAACTACACATTTCTCATTTAAAATCACAGTTCTGATATAGTAATAGTAAAAATTGTGCAGTTTGAGTATTTCAAACCAAATATTATTATGAGTATGACGATGACGAAATCTTTTTGGTAGAAAAGTCTCAAGTATCGGCCTCACATTGTCCAAGATGGTTTTAATTACATTAGGTAGTTAATTTCTCCTGTACCGTAGGATTGCCGTTGTACTATGCCATCAAGGAGGGTATTAACTATGAACATGGTTTGTTTTTTCACAAAATGTGCCTAAATGGAACATTTTTGGTATTTTCTTATTTTATGTGGCTTAAACTGTTAAATGTCAATTTCTCAAGTGTTTATTCCACAAAATCACATTCAAAGTTGCTTAACTTTTAAACATATAATATGATTGTATGCTTCTTATTAGTCATCTTGGGTGATGAGTGTGGTGCAACAATAACGGATGTATTTAGTATCAATACAATTGATCAAAATTAAACTTCTAACAATAAGAGTAAATCTCTTGTCAGGTAATTGATGGAGACTCCAGAAAGACGGACAGAGAGAACAGAAATAATACTACATCATAATGCTCAAGTAATAGCAATAGCACACTACAGGTCTATTCTAAAAGTTCTTAAAAATCCGTGTTTTTAACTTCGTGTATTAGGTACTGGTATATCTATACTATACTCTACCCATAGTTGTAACTAAAAGGATATAGATGATTAACGTGTAGGAAAGAAAATTAGTTATTGCTTCAAGAGGACTTGACTTGCTTACTTTCATCTCAAGTAAAAGACAGGAAATGATTTAAATGATCAGAATGAGACATCAATTTGTTCCAGTTAGTTAGTTTTGGAACTAACGGAAGTTAGTTAGTTGTTAGTTTAGTCATTGAATAATAAATAGATTAACAATACCCTATTAGTTTCAGATTATTTCTGTTTTAATTTTCCATTCTCAATAATTTACAATCTGGAGTATTCCAATTCCATTAAAAATAGAATAGCGTAGGGATGGGAGGATGCGACTCTAGGTCAGGTACTGTGGCAACGACCCTGCTGAACTCTTTGATTATTCACGTGTGTCTTCACCGTGATTTTGATTGAATTGAGATTGTACAATCTCAATTCAATCAAAATGACTGCAAAATGACTGCAAAATATAAAACTGCACTACAAACTACATAGTTTGTAGTGCAGTTTTATATTTATAACGTTATTTATTGGGATATCATACACATTGCTTTATTTTTAGAATTGATAACTTTATCGTTAAACCCATTTATATTTCATATTAATATCATTCGACGACATACAGTGCGTATGATATTAATACCATGCATGGGATTGACGACAATGATCACAATAATAAAAATAGAATTTGTGCTCATTGTGTTTCAAAATGATGTTATTATTATTAGGTAGCTGTCAGCTGTCTCATTCTTCCTTTTCTTAACTTACCACCACAAATATGCCTTCCATTGAGTTATAAGAAAAACAACTCAACAGAATCTTCAATTGATATATCAGAAGGAATTGTATTATAATCATCCGAACCGATGAATGGTGGGTATTAAATGTCGCTGCAAAAATGTTTTTCCATTGAAATCTAACGTCATTATGTCTATAAATAACTTCACTTCTGAAAGCATATCATTTACCCAATTACAGTAATGGAAGAAGCGAACAATAAGTACGCGTGCATTACAAACTCCATTCAACTCACTCACTTCTCACTCACTGTCTCATGTTTTTCAAAGATGAAGAAAAATAACAATATGTTTGCTTTTACCAGGCAAGATATCATACTACAATTATTATTTGTTCTTTTTACGGTCTTATTCCAATCGTCAATGCGTGGGGCGTGGGGTGATGGAATTGAATGATATAGTCATATATTATTTTTCAAAACTTACAAACTCTTGGTCGTCTTCATTACATACAATACAGCCATCAGAGATCGGATAAGAGCAAACTACAATGCATATCTCTCATTCCTTAACTTGACGTTTTAGACTAAGAAACGCTATATTATTATCCTATGTCAGATTTTTCGGTTTTTAGTGTCTTTTTTGCTACTTTCAGACTTATGCTTCAGAATGCCCTTTTCGACTTTTGATTGCTTGTTTAGGGTTTTAATAACTAAACATTTTGGAAGATTTTGGATTTGATTACCAGTTGTGAACGTGATACACTAACGCTATGAATGAAGTTTCACATTTTTGACATAAAAATCGTATTCAGGACATGCCGAAAGTTTAAACTTTGTAAATCTTGTCAATAAACCAAAATCATGATTGAGATGTAAGCCTAGATGTTAGAACTTTGAAGATTTTAGATTTTGTGGTTCAACTACATTCTTGTAAAGCTGGCAATTTCGCAATTTGAGTGCATAGTTACATTTACGTGATTTCCCATCATATACTTTCTATATAGAGATGAGTCGGGTGAGTGAGTCTATAAAGTTGCAATTCAATCTCACAACATATTTCATAATCGTCATACACGCAACAAAATTCATTGAGACTTTTGAGACCTTGTCAGAGCTATCTCAGGAAGCATAGCAATTTCATTATAGCCATCAATTATTGTATTTTTGTAGAACATTCGGACAAGAATCCAGATCACGATTACTATTCAAGAAGTCTAGTCTGTTACACTTTCTTGTATAGTTTGTTGAGTGCATTGAGTATTTAACACTAACAAGAAACAACTCAGGGAAACCGAAAGTACAGAATAAACATGTTACATTCGCAATTAATCACAAATTCACAATTCATGGGTCAAGTTCATCAGTAGAGAAATGAAAATTGCCTGTCAATGAGCTTGAGAGTTAGCAATTGATGTGGTATGGAGAGGGAATGTAGTGGTGGTTTTGGCGCCACTGACATCGCGTGGAGACGTCGACAGGTCAGTCGGTGAGTTAGAGGCTGTAAAGGCATTCGGTTCAACCGCTTGTACTTGTGCCGATTGTGCTCAAGCAGAAAGTAAAAGTGACTTTCGCATGATTTAAGTTTTGTGTTTCATTTGCATTGTTGGGTCGGTAAGTTGTCTTGTTTGTTGGTTTTGGTTTCGTCAGTTTTAATCTTTCCAATTAATTAATTTACATTTTACTTGTGCTTTTAATTGTGAAAATTATAAAAAACAATTGCAATTTTTTCTAAATCCGCTTCATTCCATATTTTTTATTTTAAAGTTTTCTAATATTTCGTTGCTTTCAGGAATTGCAGAAGAAGTTGGATCCTAAACTGGGCGACGGAGGTGACAAGTGGTTAGAAAATCCAGAATTGGTAAGTTGTAATCAAATCATTATTATAGAGGTCAGGTATTATAGACATTTTGCATTATTTGCTTTATTTAGATTTTCCAATCAACCGTTTTGAGATAGATGTACAATGAGCCAGAAATTTAAGTACTGCTTAAAGTTGTTGCTTAAGTTTATAAATTGATTATCATTTTGTTTTAAGTATTAGCAACACTACTTTGAGAAACAAACTCTAGTGAAAAACTTTTCGGCTTAATTTTGAATTCCAACATACAAATTCTCAACAAAATATTAATCCATAATCAGACATATCAATAACTATTCGAATAGATTAACTTGTTTTAAATTCGAAATAATCAGTTGGTTTTAAATGAAACTTAGATTGATTTGATAAATGTCTAAACTGGTTAATAACATGTGGTTTTGTGAATTTTATATTATGTCTCATTGTCAATTCTATCGTAGATGTTAGACGCGAATAATAAAATATTGTGTATTTCGTATTTACAATATATAATTGCATATAGTCACAGTCACAACAGTGTGTGTTTGTTTCATATCATGTCTTTTGCCAAGGTTGTTAAGAGACTACTACAGGTTGGCTCCTCCTAATATTTTGGAATTAAAAATTCACTTTTTTTACTCTGGATCCAATTTTGCCAGATTTGGAGCCCGGCACTAATATTTCATACAGTGCTTTGATGGAGTCGCCAGAGTTACTACGAGAATTGAAAAATCTGTATTTTTAATTCCAAAATATTCGCAGTGGATAGCCTGGTAGTCTCTTAACATCTTGGTCTTTTGCTTACCGTATATGATGCTAATAATTTGTTTTTACATTTGTTGTAGACACCGGACGAGATAGAAATAGCCGTGAAAATGAAGACTATACAGGACAGTATACAAACACTAAGCGCAAAACAGGTACTTTACTTATTCAATTCTCGTCTTTCTCATCATTTGCTTCCTTCATCATTTAGCCATCTTTTGTCGACATCGAAATGACAGATTCAGCATCACTTGGGTAGGGGGATGAGACGAATGGAAATTGGTGTATTTCTTTTGAGATTGCTTATGGCATGTTGTCATGATCTTATGATCTATATAGATTCTAAGTAGGTAGTAAGTAGGTACCGATTTCTTTCTGGTTATCTTCACAGCACACGCGTTAAAATTACTGTTCCTGTCCTTTTTCACAAAGTTTGTCCGAGTGAGACTCTGAGACTACAACATCGTATGAAACTATGACTCTACACCATCACAAGCAAAAGTTTTTCTCGTTAGTAAAGTGAAGGAAAATGATAATATCCATTTCCGAAGCTTCCACAGCTTTTAGAGTGTTTAGAGTGATCAGTAATGTACTGATGAGAATAATGGGTCGTAATATTATTTTTCTTAACTATTTGGTTGATTAAAATGTCATCTTGATAAAATGTATTGTTAAAGCATTGGAAAACAAGTACCAGTGTTCAGAATTCATTCTGACACTGGTACTGATTTATCAAGTAACACTGAACTCGTTTCATGGTCTCTATACTTCTAGTCTAGGAAAGGTTTGGTATGAAATATTTATTGTGTATACCGATATGCCCATCCAATCCATCCAGGCAGAGCTAGCTACAGCACCTGTGTTTTATTTTGCACAAAAATAACAGAAATGCTCCGAAGAAGCGATCAATAAATTCCACCACACCTGTTTCTCAGCTATTCCTTCAACTTTGCGTAGCATACGCGTTCTCTGTCAGCAGAATATTAGTATCACACTACTAATTCAGGAAACTAATCATAAGTAACACATAACTTATAATATAAACATATCGTTAAAATGTTATAATAATTTATCATTATCAATAACATTTGTATGATCGTGGAGCCTATTGCTGTAGTGTAGTGGATGCAATTTCATCTTGAATATTACTTTTACAAATATGTCAAACAAATAATTGCAAGAAATGTATTGATTTTGACATGATTGTGATTTGATTCTTAAAATGGTGTCAAAAGCTGTGCTTAAAATCGCGTGTTACGACTTTAATAGGAATTGAATAGTGTACTCTGTTTTTTGTACGTCTTTCTTTCTTCCGATCCGAAGAATATCTTGCAATCTGGTTAATCATCATCATAACAATCGCTAATCATGTTATAGCTATGTAGTATGCACTAGTGGATTGAGAGATTTTGTCGTCTTTATTCATCCGTCTCCTGCCTTCTGCTAGATTACCTTCCCAGTTCAAAAAATCTAATTATGAAGGCTATTAAGAAATCTCAACTCCATCTTATCTAATTCGCCTAACGATTTGTCGAAATCTGTAATTCAATAGCGTTTCGCATGCTGATTGCTAATTACGAAGTTTATTCTGTCGAATTACAACTGTTAACGACTAATGACTTCTATGTAGTGTTTCGTTGCAGGGGACAAATGTTGACATTTTAGTTTTAAAATTAGAAAACAGTTTTCTTTTCATGCTCAGTTTTGTTGATTGAACTCCAACTCTATTAGGTATTGTATTACAGATAATATTTATTTTATTGCGTTGGCTGAGTGTATTTTGCATTAGTAGAGAGGCAGAGAAAGAAAATGGTTTGAGAAAACAAACAAGAAGAAAGAAATGGACATGGATGGAGGATTCCTGCAAAAGGAGTTGATTTTACGATGCTGATGTATTTAGTTGACATTTTGCATCACGGTTATCATTACCGCTATCAGCACGCAGACACATACGCTGGTAGTGTTCCCGGTTTGAGTGTGGGTTAGAATGGATGGTGGTGGGTTCGGAGAGTATAGTGGTGGGAGAAAGAGAGACGCGGTGGTTGCTTGGTTTCAGCTGGGAACTGGATGGTGGACGCTCCTAAGCAACCACGGCCAGGACCAGGGAAGAAGACGAGAATAGACGACGAGAAAAAGGACGATGCATTGAGACGAGATGAGCAGAGAAAAGCAAAGCAGAGAAAGACGATCGATAAAAAACCTCTTCTCGCTTAAATATCTTTCCATCTGTGTAACCAACGAACAGATTCCTCTCTCCTCAACTTCCACAGCCAGACACAACTCCACAGTTTACTACAACGCCAAGTCTGCAGCAGCCTAACACGAATAACAACTCTTCTGCCTTCGCCCACGTTTCTCACTTTCTCCTCTTTCTTCCTTCTCTGCCTCTTCTGCCCAATACTCTTCTCCCCTGTTGATTGTCCAAACTTGCTTTCTCAATCACTCAAGGTAAATTTAGCGTTTTCAACTAGGCCGCAACACAAAAATTCATTATTGTGTTAAATGTCGGTGTTCCTATTTCACAATGCGTATTTCCCATAGCTCCAGCAATATTTCCATATTTCCAATATTCTCTATACCGTACGGGTTTCAATTTTACAATCTGATGATTGATATTTGAGGGTAATCACTTGGACTGGGTTTATGTTTAGACACCTGCAATGGTAAATATATAACAATGTACATGTTGAGAGTATATGTGCGTGTTGTTTTTGAAAGTGACACCCAAAACACGCTGTTGACAAACGGTATTGGTAATGTCTCACATTTGTTGTGGTTTTCAACAATTTTTTAAATAATGTTTTGACAGTTTTTATTCTTTTTGTTGATAGTGGATTAATTATTGTTGTAGTCGTGGCATAGCGGATAGCGTAGTTGTAACGAGGCAGGAAAATGATGTGCAAAATATCTCATTTGTTACTTCTTATTTCTTCGATGCTTTCGAATTTTGGTAGGTTATCTATTCCTACTTTGTCTCATTAGATCCGTGCATTAAATACTATCCCCCACCAACGCATCTCCTACTTACTTAAGATGAGACTCCATTTTAGGTCTACTGAAATCCAGAAGAGCAGCAGAGAAATATGACGGAGTACTGAAGGTAGGTAGGTCTATAGATATTCGCTTGCTGAGTTGTCTTATTATCACAGTACCTATAATAGCAAGGGGTTTAGTGCCAATTTTATTGATTGCGAAACAATTTAGCAGAACTCCGTTTTGCTTTTATAGCCACAGTAAATGTTCAAGCCTGTAGGGAGTATATTTTATGTAATAATTATGATGTTGGTGAGAAATTACTTAATTAATTAGTTGAGGAAACAAATTAATGAAATTGAGCATGATTGCTTGCGAATGACAACTCATAAACTTACTTTCAACACATTGGCCAGTATTAGAACCAGAACAGACTGTTTGGAGATGCATGTCATACTTCGGATCGCCCAAACAATTGTACAGTTTCATTTGGGAACAGTTTTGCTTGTTTTTCCTTCACTTGGAAAACTATTCCATTAAATTAATTAATTTAAAGTTGGTCCTGTGTATTTTCAAAATGAAAATTATTTATGCATCTCCTAAAACGGAATTTGTAAAGAGCATCATTACCATTGGAGCCTGGAAATTGTTTTCCTACCTACTAGTTAAATATTGGCGTGCATGATTTCCTTAAAATATAAATGTTTATTTTGTTACCTCTCCGTGCTATTAAATAACTCGTGCAATTTGTATCCCTTTTGTGCAACAGATATTAATTTTAGTCGGGTTTCATTCGGCTCTCTATGCTTCCCTTTTCTGAGAATCGCATGAAACGAATATCAAACTCCTCAAAGACGTACTGTGATTTAGTTACAAGCACTATTGATTCGATTTGACTGCTTTTATTTTCCACTTTGGAGGTTGACTTCCTGTTGACAAAATCATACACTTCCATTTCTATTGAAAATCTACCTACCTACAGGATGCATATCACAAAACAGAAGTCCGATCTACTAGAATTAGATGTATAGCTTTCCCCATAATTTTCGTGATAGTCGTGGAAGCTGTGCTTTTGTAGTGAAGTATGTTGCCATTACACATACTGTGACATTAAAAAGTAAGCGGGCGTAACCTAATGCTTCATTTTTGCTTAGGTAACTTTCTATTCTACCAATCACAATACGAGCTGCGTAGGTTTTCATCTGTGCTTGATTAGGAAAAGCAACAGATTGACAGAAATCGCTCTATCAGGCTATTTACAGAAAATTCACTTCGCATGTTATTTAGTTCAGCTAACCGGCAGTCAGTTATTGATCCTAAAAACCGGTAAATGCTGTTAATTATGTGTCCGGTGTATAGTAGGACATATTTCCACCAATAGAAATACAGATGGAAGTGTTAAGCATGCAAACAGCTTTTGATACTTGAATTTCTTGGCAAATAAATTAAGACGGTAATTTCATCCTAACACAAGATTTTGGCGGAAGTGGTTGATTAATTTTGTTAACTAGGATGTGACAGGAAATGTCTTCTTTATTGTCAACGCAGTTTTGAATTCGGTGAGCGACTTAGATTAAGGTGGGTGGCAATGGGCATTGCGAAATCTCTCTGCCTTAACCGAATTTTGCCGAACTGAATTGTACACGTTCGTTTTTGGTGGTGCTGAGGGTCATGAAATGGGATTGTGGAAATTGTTGGTGCATTCGGTGGCCGTGGTGGTGGTTATCGGTGGTGGTCGTGGTGCAAGAGGTTAATGACTGGAGTGGTGGAGTCTCAGGTTATAAAAGTGTGGAGGATGGAAAAGAGATCTGTGCTTCTGTTCACTTTTGTGTTGCCTTGTGCGTCTGCTGTTCATTCGTGAGTCAACTCAAAGACTGAACCGACTTCCGTTCCGAAGAGTCTGAGGAGTAGCGTGAGCGTCTGACTGTTTCTATCACTACTCTCCAGGTCGCCTCTTCATTTTCTTTCATTATCCTCCAGACCTTCCTTCCAGCAGCAGCTTCAACTTCTTTCACTGTCAGACAGTCTCCGCCGGAGTTTCTTCTTTCTTGGACAGGGTTTCTGAACATTACACTGCCTTCTCTCCTATTCTGCTCTTCTGCAAGAGCTAAAGGGGATACGGGGAACCACACAGGACTCACGACGCAACTAAACTCTTAGGTACCTACTTTATCAAAATGGCCAGGCGTTCTCTTCCGAATCCGACATGTTGTAGGTAGGTACATAGTGCCAAAGTGTACTACAGATACCGAAATCTTTGTAATATCTCTCCCAGTCTCATCTCATGTCTAAAGGGACTACACTTTTCAACAACGGAAAAACCAGCATCAGCACCACTAAATAAATAATAATGAACTTTTAAAGTATTCCGTAGACTTTGGTACAATTTAATTTTTCATGGATTTTCACGCGTGTTGCGTCAAGCAAACGAAATTGAAGATTCGGAAAACAATTCTTCACATTATTGAGTATCATCAATTTAAAATTAGACTGTCTCAAATGTCAAAGTTCACTGAGCAGCATCTTGGATCACACTCAGTTACTTGAGTGGATAGTGCACGAACGCTTAAGTAGTGGATTTATAGTTTTTTGTACTAATCATATTTTGCAACCCTAATCCTTGTACCAGAATTGTGCCAATCATTAACAGTGGGACATTCTTTAATATTTATTGCTATATTTCAGTAGTTAGTAGTTTCTAGTATTTAGTTAGTCATGCCTAGCAGTAGTTTACTGCGTTGACTCTTGTACTGTACAGTGCGTGTATAAACAAGCTTCACAAGTTGCTAGCTGCTATTGCGAATCGAAATGCCTCGTCGTGAGTGGGAGTAAGTGGCCAAGACACACCAGTTGGACATTAAAATTCACTCATTTTTTTATATTCACGTGAAATACGGAGTAAAGAAATTACTTGCTCGGCCGTAACGGACGTGAAGGATAAGACGTTGTTTTCTGCCTGAGAGACATTCGTTTGGGAGATTTCCGCTACAGATTAAAGTCCTGTTTAATGAAATTTCATCAGTTTTCATACTTTTTATATTTTGCTTTGATAATATTTTACTTATAACATCAATTGCTTTCTTGTAACATGACATCATCATTTTGGCAAACAGTGGAAAGTTTTTCAAACTTTTTTAATTCATCGCAGAAGAAAAGATTATTAAAATATAGCAAATAGTCGCCACTGCACAAAGGGGAGATCGTTTACATGTTTAAATCCTAATATTGTGTGCAGAAAATCTGTTCACTGTTTGTACTTTCTTTCTTTCTCTCGGCATTATATTCTTGGGAGATGTACTGTATGTTTTCAGCCTCTTTCTTTCTCATGCCCGCTCCTCACCACTCTTTCCACCCCCAGCTCCAGCGGAGCAGTCTTCAACTCTCTAGTCTCCGACTCCGAACTTGTAATGTTATCCACACAAACGTAATACTCAAGTATGAGAGCATTACTTGAGAGAGATGATACAAAAAGGAAAGTCTGGCTTGCCTGGCCGACCTCTTCCGCGGCTGCTGCTCCTGCACTTGAAACGGCAACCATTTTGATTGAGAGAGAGAAAGTGAGACGAGACGCGTAGTAAATGATTGTTAATACTTTGGTCTTCTTATTCTGGAGCAGCAGCAACATTCTTCTTTCCTTCCCGGACTCAAGTGTTAAGCGCTTTTTGTCTTGCTCTCTGTCAAGATATTTAATGAAATGATATCAAAAATTTAAAATCTTTAGTTACCTTACTTATCTAGAGTTTACTTGATAAAATTATTTCACTCCTCTTCCAACATTCTAATTGGAGGAGACGATGAGACATTGAGTTTGAGTTGGACTCTGTTATAAGATTATGTACTACTGAGCACTTTCCTTCAGTTTAGCACCAAATAAAATAATTTTAGTTTTATTTATTCATTCTTAAATGCATAATCTAATCTGTACACTGTGTACACGTTAATTCCATGAATATTTCCGACAGGTTAGTAATTTTTTTATTTTTTCTTGTGAATCTGTAGAGAAATGTAATAAGACAGCTGCGAAGCCGAACAAGTCTTAGTAAAAACAGCGAAGAACATTCTGAAAAGAAGAAACTAGAGCCTGCAAACGGAAAGACAGAATCTGAGGGGTTGAGTAGAAAGAAAACAGTAAAAAGAAGAATTGATTTTGTTTGTGGATCACCAAAAAAGCAAACATGTGAGACTGCTTCAACTTCATCCGCCAGTGCAGGGAACGGCTTCTCTACTAAAGGATTAAATAAAATTCCCAGCAGTTCCATACAATCACTGCCAACTTCTGATTTCACTGTCGAACAAACGAAAGTATCCGTTCCTGGATACAGGTATGTCTCCCCAGTCTCCCGTATATGCTAATAATATAACAACATATTCCACAGGACTTATGTAACTGCAACTACAGTTAGCCTTGTAGATATTGAAGATAACAAAGAATGAAAACATAATGCATGACCATTTTTGACACTCCCATTTTTACCCTATTTTATCATACCCTGGCGCAAACTACCTGTTTTGAAAAGAAACAGTTTTCAAATTTATTAGATACAGTAGCAACATTGCTGTAGAGATCTGGTCTCATTGTTTGAACTATAATTGAAACTATTTTATTAAATGACGTAAGTAAAGGCGGTATAAATATAATATAAAAAAATTATTTGCTATTCCTCGCAGATTCCTTAGCCTCACATAGAGCTGGCAAACGAGCCGGCTCGTCCATGTGTAACGAGCCGAGCCTCTAACGAGCCGAGCCTCTAACGAGCCGAGCCGCTAACGAGCCGAGCCGCTAACGAGCCGAGCCGCTTGCGAGCCGAGATGGGCGCATTAACACACTGCACAACTGCACTTGCTAAGCGGAAAAACTGTCGGTCTGGCTCAAGCATAATATTTTTGCATAAATAGAATTTCTAT
>JABASD010002644.1:0-25010 GCA_019776165.1 Pogonognathellus flavescens
AAAATTTGAACGATTTATGTTAATTCGTTCTAAAGTTATCGCGCGTATAGATAGACAGATAGATAGACAAGAGAATCTTATAATATATCGTTCCGATACATAATAAATCTACTTCAAATAGCGCATGCATTTCGTGTCTTTTTAAGCATGATTTGCAATCAACTCTACAGTCATTGTTACTCGTATAATTTATGTTATGTAATTTTATGCGGACATTGGAATTAATGGAATTAGAGCATGTTCATAGCAGAAGAAATAAAGAAGTGGAGGTTATCATCGGGTCATACTACATTAAAAATGGTTGTTTGGATTTGGTTTGTGTGAGAGATAGGAAACAAGTGTCAGGCCAGTTAGGTCGGGATACAAATTGATACAGTGATTTTGCAGTGCATTACTTATATAATATAATGCAAGTACATAATGTATTAGTAGTTCTAGTGCGTGTAAAGTGTAATATTGCTTGTCTGCTAAGTCTCATTTGCAGTAAATACTGGATTAGTATTATTTATTTGACATGAGTCATATAAACGGTTTGGCTACCAATCTTTGTTTACATTAAAACTATAAGAAAGATAAACTTGGTGCTTATTTTCTTAATCCTTTACTGTATGTGTACAGGATAGACACTTCAATATTGGGTATATTATAATATTAGTAGAATTATGTAGTGTGCAAAAGTGTATGTAGTGTATGTGTGCATGTTGCTGCATGTAGTATGTATAGAAACAGAAACATGAGACTGCACTGTAAGTTGAGACTCCAGAAACATTGACATAATATTTGTATTTATTTAATGTTTGTTCGTTCTGCTGCATCATGCTTTTCCATCGAATAATATTTTTTGTTTCATTTGTCCATCATGAAATGCAATTGTACAATTTGGTATGACACCTACTTTATGTGCAACTGGCTGATATTTTATATCATCTCCATTAAAGGCAGTTTTATGGGTTAGGCATTTGGCCAGTTATTTCTGGTGTAAACCAGTATTTACTGGTAAAGACTGGAAATGTTCGGAGCAAAAGTTACTCGAGTTCAACCTACACTTTTTTGTTTTTGTAAAAAAATTGCTTCCTGTCCTGTGCACATCATGCGTGTGTGTGTGTGTATAGAACGTTCTTCGTTTATAATAGAACCAACAAACCACAACAGAACGGCAAGAAATAAACCTTCATAACTGTAAGGACTGTAACGCTTATTTTGAAGTACCGACAGCCCCGTAAAAAGATCTAAACTCAATTTTTGAAAGCACTATTTTATTTATATATTTTATACCATACCATACATACCAACATTACTAACCCTATTCATCACATATCGCATCACTCACATCACTATTGAGACTATTGTATGATAAAGTCGCTGTCGCTACTTAATTTATTACCAGCTCATTTTGATGTATACTGTTATTGTATTCAAGGGCGTATTTGGGATTTTGAAAGGGGGAGCCAGAGAAATCTGGGGGTCTCTATTCTCTCTATATACAAAAAGAGCTTTTTTATGGGCTTCGACCGCAAAATAATCCCTTTTTCAGAATCTGGTGCATGGACACCCTTCTCTAAATATGTCTTTGATTGTATTGTACAAGTGCGTATCTAATGGCTTGAAATGAGGAGCTCCAGAGGTTTGAGGGTCTCACAGGTAAAAATGAGCCAATATGAAATATGAGACCGATCCGGAATCTGAGCTCAAGCCCGACGAACCTATAAATAGATACGCTCTTGGTATTGTTATATAGAATTACACGTCTCCCGTTACTGCATTTCACTTCATCAAAAATTTTAAATTACATCCTGAGTAATAAAGTAGGAAAATAAAATTATGAAATAATATTTTATTGCATTTCATATTACGTATTTAATTTTGGTAATATTTTTAGCTTTAAAATGTTACGTCTGCAACTCTGCATTTAACGAAGAGTGCGATGAGAACCCTTCAGAGAAGTATCTCGTAAAATGCTCAAGAGCTACGGCCCAACCTGTCTTCCAAGTTAGTGAGATGGATAATGGTAAGGTTCGTTCCGGTACTCGAACAAAGAGAGCTCGTCGCGATGAGGAATTTGGACCACTTTTGAATACCACCCTTTTTCCACCTCCCCTCAGCGACAACCGATACAATTTCTGCAGAAAAATGTCTCTTACTATTCCGGAACAGAATAACGGAAGTATGAATCTTAAATCTTCATCTCATTTATTTTATATTCTCACTGTCAGTCTTTTTACAACTTTTGTATTTTCTTATCTACCGGGACAAAGAAAAATAATTACACAACCAAATATAATGTGACCTTTCCAATTGTTTTTGCAGAAGGTCATGTGAAAGCAGCTCATTCAAGAGTTTTCAGATCGTGCGGCTGGGTGAATGAAAGTTATTCTGCATTGTCGTCCGCTTGCAGGTGGGGCACTGGAGAAGGAATTCAAAATTATATGTGCTATTGCTCTGAAAATGGCTGCAATGATGCTGGAAAATTACAAAATGCATTGACTCTTTCTGTTATTTTATTCATCACCACTTTCATACATTGCATGGTCAATTGAAAACAAATGCAATGTTCTCAGAAATTTACACTAATAATTAATGTATGCATGATGCAATTAATGAAATTCATTAATTATATGAAAAACAATTTTGTTTTGTGTGTTGGGATTATTAATTTAGATTTACATAGTTGTAGTAGTTTAGTTATTTGTACCATGACAAGTCAAATCGAACAAATAAGTTTGGTGTATCTACAAGGGTTGTTTTTATAGATTTATAAAATTGTTTATAAATATTTGTTTATGGTCTAACCACTTATTTCAATTAAAATCAGGCCAAACTCAATCCATGTCAATCCTTCCTTCCTTATTAAAAACAAAATGAAATGAATTAAATTAAATTCCTGATAATGCTAATCTGTGAGAAATGTTGTTACAATAATTCGTTAAGTTATAGCTATATTAGCTACTTCTTCACAAAAAATCTTGACATGATACTGCATTGATTAACACAGATGCTGTGCCACAGTACAGTACAGACGTTACATGCTGTTGCTTGTTAAAGATAGTTGGAAATTGTACAGGTAAATGGTTGGATGCATATGAGATGAGATGATGAAGTGGAGAAAAAGGGGTGATAGAACAAGATAGAAGATTTAGTCGATTTTATTGTATACACACTTGTTGATCGAACTATAGAATAAGATCGTACGGATACATTATCGGATCACACCATGTCTTAGTCAGCAGCAGTATAGGATCATTATTAGTACATCACATCTCTTGAGATTCTCTCGTCAATACACAAACCCAATAAGCAAGAAGTAGTATACCTTTTATATATCTACACTAAACACAGTTCTAACATTCTACTCCAAAAACTTAACAGAGAAATATATAATGTAATCCTAGATATATATAGGAGCAGTGCATATTCATCCATATAATATTTTTTAAGATTGTAGTGCAATACCTCACACAGATTTAAATACGAACTTTCAACACCTAGCAAAAAGACAAGAGAATAATGACAATTCATTTAACTCTAATGCAGTTTAATTTGGAACGAACTCTTCGTGCATTTGTTAGTTTAACATTGAAATTTAATTAACTTGACGCTCCACAAGAGTTCACCTTCAGAGTAAAATAGATAAATCGTGTTGTGAATTCAATCGACCAGGCTAGTCAAACCAAGATTATTTTTTAAGATAATGTACTTTGTCTCATCCGCCCTAATATTGCTTGTGTGACATTGTAATTTGAACCCACAATAAGTTTTCAATCGGAAAGTTAAAATACAATCAAGCCACGAAAACGCATGTAATGAAAAGCAAAAAAGTATGTAAAGAGTAAATACATAAGAAAAAATATTATGACTAAAACAAACCTAATAAAAGCTGACTACAAGATTGACACTCCAACTATGTATAATATGACTGAACACAAAAATATTAAAAACAATGTAATAATTACTTTTATAAGAATAACGTACTAAATAATATATGATTATAATACAATATAAAGGGATCTAAACAATGTACTAGTTATAATAACACAACAATTGGTATCTCACTCAACAGTAATAATATTATACGCGTTTGCATTCGTGATTTGAAAGCTCAGCAAGAATAATTACTTGGAAATTACAAATCAGTTAACAAAGTATAACATAATAATACAAATACTAAACACGTACAATAATAATAATAATAATAACATGACGATTATCCGCAATTATAATAAGAATGGTTGTAAAACTGCAAACTTTGTATCTCGTGTACATAATGTTAATATAATAATGCCCTTGCTGGAAGCACATGCTTATTGTCAGGAATTCCTAACTTTAAATTCTTATAATTGAGTTTGAATAAGTTTTAATGTAACATTACACACATAATAATTCATAATAATGTATCATAGACATAGATGAGTTGCTAATGAAGTCATCTATCAGCTAAGTAATAATTCAGGTTATTATATTATATTTTTAATATATTATATCAATATGCTATCATCTACAAGATCTATTACCCTACACATCAAGTGCATCTTCACAGAGACACTTTCCTTTTCTCAACTCGCATTTTAGGTACTCATATTATATCCGTCGTCATTAAAACCGTTTTCGATACATTTCGTTATGTTGCCCTTCATGATTCCATAATATTATAATATAATATAAGTAGAATATGTGGTAGATGAATGATCTACGCAATATTATGCTATACATTTCTCTCTACCAAATATTTTAGTACTCAGAATACAATTCTCAGCGTTTACACTCTAAAAGTTAAAATTCTTACTGTGGATGAGTAAGTTATGTTATTTTACTATTTTTGTAGATACTGATTATCCTGTTGACTTTCTAACTTGACGTGACTGAGGACTTGATTTGGTTGTGCTGTGGCTTGGAAGTGAGGAGGGTAGTGGGTGGGTGGTCAAGTATTAACAGTAAGTAGGTACACATTGCACTAATTCCTTTTGATACGAATTTTTATCCCTTTTGGGACTGGAGAGCCTGAATCACACCACCAATTGCTGGAAGTGTCGAAGTTCCCATTAAGAACTCGTCTACTTCTCGAGCGCACTGTCGACCCTCAGAAATGGCCCACACAACCAAAGATTGACCTGAAGAAACATTCATATCAATTTTAGTTATTTTTATTTTTATGCAAAGTGAAAAGTTTATTAGAGTTGTATAGATGCTCACCACGCCGGCAATCTCCAGCAGCATACACTCTTGGAATATTTGTAGAGTACCGACCACGTCCAGTAGAAATATTGCTTCGAGCGTCTTGCTCGATTTCCAATTCGGAGATAATAGATTTTTCAGGCCCGAGGAAACCCATAGCCAGTAAAACCAAATCGCATTTGTAAATCTGCAAATTTCATTGTAATTTTTAGTCAATTTCTTTGAAACTTTTATATGGACCATTCTTTCATTCTATAAGGTTTTATATATTTGAAATCTAAGTACAGTTTCCGAGCCAGCAATTTCCTCCATCTTCCACCGTCCGGTTTCATCTTTCTTCCAATCGACTTGAACAGTACGGATACCTTAAAATAAATTAAATGATCATCACAAATCAAAGAATTGGTCAATTTATGTATTATTTTATATACGTAAATTTTATTCCTATGTAGGTAATTAAATTTAAAGCCGAACCTGCAACATGACCGTTTCCATCATCAAGGAATTCCTAGGGAAAAAGAAATATTTTAAAAATAATTCAAATACATTTTTAATTCAAAGTTAAATGGGGGGTAAGTAGGAAATGGATTACCTTGCTCATTGTACTGAATTTCCTTGGATCGTTTCCAAACTTGATTTTGACTTCTTCGTGACCATAGTCAACCTTGAAAGTGCGAGGCCATTGTGGCCAGGGATTGTCCCGTGCCCGACTATTTGGGGGCTCGCTAAGTATTTCAAAGGTGACAATAGATTTGGCACCTTGTCTCAACGAAGTACCGATGCAATCACAACCAGTGTCTCCACCTCCAATGACAATCACGTCCTTATCCTTAGCTGACAACGGTAGATGATTGATGGAATTACCCATTTGCTTCTTTTGCCAAGTTTCTAAGAAATTCATAGCGTAATGAATTCCCTCCAACTGTCTGCCCGGAATAGGCAAGTCTCTCGGCCACGTAGCTCCAAGACACAGAGTGACGGCGTCATATTCATCATACAATTCCTAATCGTTATTCAGTCATTTAGCAAACATTAACAATTTTGTTTTGAATCAATTCCTAAAACTTGAATAATTTTTCTCTTTATCACCTTTGCACTCAAATCCTTGCCCACATGAACGTTCATTTTGAATTCAATTCCTTCTTGCTGCAAGAGCTTAACTCTTCTCTGTACGACTGTCTTTGAGAGTTTCATGGTAGGAATTCCATACTGAAGTAATCCTCCTGCTCGATCATTCCTTTCAAAAACTGTCACCAAATGACCAGCTTTGTTGAGCTGGTGTGCTGCTGCTAACCCTGATGGACCACCGCCCACAACTGCAACCTTTTTCCCAGTCCTACATAAAAGTACAGGCATTAGATGTTAATTGATTATTACATAGGCACACGATGAATTATCTTTTTTTTAAATTATAGATGAGATATTACCTGAATCTTGGAGGATCAGCAATCATCCATCCCTTCTCAAATGCATGATCAATAATGGTACATTCAATATTTTTGATTGTAACTGGTGGTTCATTGATTCCGAGAACACAGGCCCCTTCGCAAGGAGCTGGGCAAACCCTGCCGGTGAATTCTGGGAAATTATTAGTTTGCAACAATTGGGCCAAAGCCTCTTTCCAATTGTCTTGGTAAATCAAATCATTCCATTTTGGAATAATATTTCCCAATGGACATCCGTGACTAGATTGGCAAAAGGGAACTCCACAGTCCATACAACGAGCTGCTTGTTTGCGAAGACCAGTACGAACTCCCTGCCAATTGTAAATCTCTTCCCAATCATCGAGTCGTTTGTCTGCTGAGCGATACATATTCTTTTCTCGAGGGTATTTCACAAAACCCCGAACTTTGTCTGGAATTGTTTCTTCAATATCTTGAACCTTCGGCTCATCCTTCTGAACCTTTGTGTCAGGGACTGGAATGCTTATTGTCTCTTCTTCGGCCATTTGTTTAAGAGCTCTTTGATATTCGTATGGGAATACCTGAAAATTCGTAAATTGGGTAAAATGAGCATTTTAATTTGATTTGATGACTTAGCACCAGATAGCCGTTATATATGATGTTTGAAGCAATATTATTTTGTTTAACAGTTATTTAATTTTGAATCTATTCACTGACCTTTGCAAAATGCCTTGCAGTAGCAGGCCAGTCTGCCAAAATTTTAGCAGCAACCGCCGAGCCAGTTTTAGCTTGGAATTCTAATAATAGTAAACCAACGTGCTCAATATCCTCGTGGTTTTCCAGAGAAAGAATTTCGACCATTTCTTGATTACATTTTCTGAATCATAAAAGCATGAAATATTTTAATAATTACAAATTACAATAGTAGTAATTATTTATACATAGTAATAGATTAAATAGTAATATTCATAAGAAAAATAAGTTTACGCTGGGAATGTTCCTTCGGGATCATAAATGTAGGCGAGTCCTCCACTCATGCCGGCGGCGAAATTGCGGCCAGTTGCACCAAGAATGATTGTCGTTCCACCCGTCATATACTCACAGCCGTGATCGCCCACCCCTTCAACAACAGCAACGGCTCCAGAGTTTCGCACACAAAATCTCTCCGCAGCAATTCCACGGAAAAATGCTTTGCCTGTCGTAGCACCATAAAGACAAACGTTTCCAACGATCACATTATCCTCACTCTTGAAGTCCGATCCTTTGGGTGGGAAAATCACAATCTCCCCTCCAGAGAGTCCCTGTCAGTTCATCAAATTTAATTATTCGTATATTTCTCTAATATTTTGAATGAGATTTCATCTGCCACTATTAAAACTGAAATTATGATGCTTTCGGGGTATGGAATTAGGAACTGATTGTGGTAGGTCAAAAAACTACGTGGGATTTTCCAATGCAACGTTATATTTGTACCTTTCCGACATAATCATTAGCATCTCCTTCGAGAGTCACATGAATTCCTTTCGACATAAATGCACAGAAGCTTTGCCCTGCTGCTCCTGTCAGCTTGATATTGATGCTGTTGTCCGGAAGGCCTTCATCTCCAAATTCCCTAAATTGAATATGATTTTTTGAGTAAGGTTAGAGGTTAGGTTATATTTTCAATTGAGTAATTTTTACAAAATATATTTAGAGTAGTGCTGTGCGTACTTGGCAATATGATAACTTAAGGTTGTGGCGTATGCCCTAGCACTGTTGACGATTTCCATTTCAATGTCAACACGACTTTGAGTTCCTTCGAGAACTGGTGCGGTCATTGCCAACAATTGATTGTCAAGTCGTTTCTCCAATTCGAAATCTTGGCTCACAGATCCACCAACAATATTGACACCGGGTCTCATGTACAAAGCATTCTTCAGCAAATCTCCAAAATTCAGGTATCGAGCTTTAACATGAGTAGTCTCTCGCACTTTCAACAGATCCGTTCGACCCACGAGATCTTGGAAGCGACGGATTCCCATCTTGGCCATGTCCTTGCGTACCTCTTCAGCAAGCATGAACAAATAATTTACAACATATTCTGGCTTTCCTTCGAACTTCTTGCGCAGAACAGGATCTTGTGTCGCAATTCCCACAGGGCATGTATTTAAATGGCATTTCTATTACAAACAAAATTTATTTACTCACTCCTGTAAAGAAATCCAATTCTCTTTTATGTATTACAGATTCCCGGAATAGAATTCAGAGTAGTTACAGTACAGTAGACTTACTCGCATCATGGTACAGCCCATGGCAATCAATGGAGCAGTTGAGAAACCAAACTCATCAGCTCCTAACGCAGCTGCCACAATGACATCGAATCCTGTACGAATTTGACCGTCAGCTTGCAAGACAACTCTCGATCTTAAATTATTCAGCACAAGCGTTTGATGGGTTTCTGAAATGCCAAGTTCCCACGGCAAGCCAGCAGCCTTGATTCCTAAGAAGATAAAGGAACAGATTAAGTATGTCATAAATGTTTGGTATTTACCTTTTCATCCACTCAATATTAATAGAACAATGCATACAAGTTGGATTGTTTCCTGATAAGTAGTGAATAATGTGAAATATATGACGACAGAAGTGAGTAGTTTTTCCTATCTAGAACTTGTCATATCGCAACAAATTAATAAACGTCAATTATTTATTTGAGCACCTGTCCAAGAACTGGCTCCAGTTCCGCCATCGTGTCCGCTAATCACAATGTGCTCTGCTTTTCCCTTAGCTACTCCACTGGCAACAACTCCAACACCTTTGTCAAAAACAAAAATTAATATTTTCAGGTATATCTACATAACACAATCTGTAACACAAACACTAATAAGCACAGTGTAATAAGCAGAAACTTATCTTCAGTATTTAAACTCACCAACTTCTGAGACTAGTTTAACGGAGATCCTGGCTTCAGGGTTGGCGCACTTGAGATCGTAAATGAGCTCAGCTAAGTCTTCAATTGAGTAAATATCGTGATGTGGCGGTGGAGAAATTAACCCGACAAAAGGAACGGAATGTCGAGTAGCAGCAATATCTTTGGTGACTTTATAGCCAGGGAGTTCGCCTCCCTCGCCGGGTTTGGCACCTTGGGCCATTTTAATTTGCAAGTCATCCGAATTGGCCAAGTAGCCAATTGTAACACCAAATCGCCCGCTGGCAACTTGCTTAATTCGGGAACGCTTATTAAACATCGGATCTTGATCCAAATATCTCTCTGGATTCTCTCCTGATTATAAAATCAACATAAAGTATGCAAATGTTACGTAATGTAAGCAACATCGGTTTTAAATACTGCTAAAAAATTATCTCCATCGACGATAAAAGCGGGATTCATTACCTCCTTCTCCTGTGTTGCTTCTGCCTCCAATGCGATTCATTGCAATGGCCAATGTTTGATGAGCTTCAATGCTGATGCTTCCAAAACTCATGGCACCCGTCGCGAATCGCTTGACGATTTCTGCAGCCGGCTCAACTTCAGTGATATCAATGGGGACATCATTAAACGCCAAATCCAATTGTCCGCGGAGGGCACAACCTCTGCAACTTTCCATGGCTGACTCGATATATCTTTCAAATGCAGTTTTGGAATTGTTCTTGACAGCTTCCTGTAGATTGGCAATACTCACTGGGTCGTTGATATGTTTCTCACCACCCTGACGCCAATGGAATTGTCCAGGATTTCTTAAAACCAAATTGTCGCTTTCTCTTTCTTGATACGTCAGAGCATGTCGCTCAAAAGCTTCCTCTGCCAAAACTTTAAAAGTCACACCACCAATTCGACTCGCAGTTCCTTTGAAACACTTATCGATCACTTCATCGGCCATTCCTACCGCTTCAAAGATCTGGGCTCCTTTGTACGATTGCAGGGTTGAAATTCCCATTTTGGCCATTACCTTGGCTATTCCAGTTTCCATCGCGTACGCATAGTTCTGAATACAAAATTAAATACTTCAGCGTTGATTCTTGCATTTTAGCAATAAGATAACTTCACTACCGATACAATTTCAAAATGATTCTGTTTGATCATCCTATATATACCTCAAAAATCTTTTTGTCCGTTAAAGAAGAGTCAATAACTCCTTCCTTTCTAAGAATCGCAGCGGTTTCGAAGACGAGATAAGGGCAGATTCCATCGGCTCCGTATCCTAGAAGAACGCAGGCATGATGGACTTCTCTTGCTTCGCCTGTTTCCAGAATCAATCCGACTTTCATGCGCTGTCTCTCCTCAATCAAATGATGATGTGCAGCTCCCAAAGCCAGCAAAGCGCTGATTGGAACCCTACAACAAATAAAGTTAACGTCAAATATGAGTATGTCAAGATATTATACATAGAGCGGGTAAAAATTGTATTCCGATAGACACCACAGGGGGCAAAAACTTTGAAATCCTAAGAATTTACCTTTTCGGACCCGCGGCGCGATCAGACAGCACAATCATTTGATAATTATTTTCAGCGGCTTGACAAGCTTCTTTGCAGATCCTATTTAGGGCATTGGATAATCCACCTGCACCCTCTTTCTTGTCAAATGTGATATCTAATACCTTAGTCTGTAACGGACATAAATACACCAATTAATTATACGTACACAATTTAAATAGAAGAATTACTGTAAAATAAATCATGTTTAAGGTGACTGACCCTCCATCCTCGGTGTCGCGTGGATTTGAGAACCTCCATATCTCCCAATGAAAGAATGGGGTGCGGAATGATAAGCCGATGACATTGTTCAGCACTGGGTTCCAAAATATTTGACTCGGGGCCAATAGGACAAGCCAAAGACATGACAATTCTCTCACGAAATGGGTCAATTGGCGGATTGGTGACCTGTTTAAGTGGACCATACGGAAAGTACCCAACCAACAATTTTTCTGAATTAGAAAATTGAACTCGATAGAAAATTGATGAAAGCTGAATGTCTTTTGTACCCGGTGAACGAGTGTCAGTGCTGTGACACCACGTCATCATCAATGATTAGACCCTGCCCTGTACTTTGTTTTCTGTCTCTGTCTGTTTGACACAGCCTGTCTGCTGCTGACTCTGTCTCACTCACACACCAAGCAACCAACATGACAGGCTACGGATCGGTACGGTATGGGTGATTGATGAAAAGAAGCTACCTCAGGGAACTGGTTGGTATAAAGCAATGAAATAAATTAATTTTTGAATTTTAGTTATCACCTGGGCAAAAAGCTGCTTGAAGTATTCATACGGCAGTGGTTGGTACAAAGACAGACATGCCAAAGGGGCATCATTTCCCATAGAGCCCAAAGCCTCCTTCCTGCCAATTCACAATACAGCTAATATTTCAGTTTTGTTTATCTTTCCGGCTTTTCATATCACAACACTTAACTCTACGGTCATTTCCGCGTCTACAGATCTGCACCCAACAATATTTCATCTTACATCGCCCATTGTTTTGAGAATCAGACCAATGTAACATCCGTCTCATCCTCAAAACAATTATTAATTAATTAATGTTAGTATTAATATTATTGTAATTGTATGGTAATTGTAGTATTAGTCAAAATTACGGATTAGTGGTTGAATATTAAGAAGTGCAGTATAGCACCTACACGTTTGGACCTACAAGAGATACCTTAATTCGTTATAGAACTATAACTTTTATTGGATTCGTGATTCGTCTGTCATTCCAGTCCAAGCAAGCATTAGCACTATATGGGCAGCGGAAGAAAATCGATTTCAGACTTACTTGGTTGTGACCATGGGTAGCATTAGTAAGTTGAGTGTTTCCACAGTATAACCAAACATTCCCAAACGTTTATCCGCGGTGTACCGGTAGACTGTTCCTGAAATTACATTATTTTTAAATGTCATTATTCATTAGGGAGAGGGTATATTAATGGTAGGTAAACTTCGCTACAGATAATTACTTTTTACACCGTATAGTCAGCTGAACGAATGGAAAAAGCAATCAAGTAGCGAATCACCAATGAAAATTGTCGGAATTGGTTTTGCTACGTATACCCGTGCCTAGTCTAATTCTAATAGTGTAGATATCTGTATTATATATAAAGGACACTAAATTGACAAACCATTCTTTTCCTTGAGATCGTCAACTCCATTTGTGTTACCGAAACCGTTCTGTACTTCACCATTAGCTTCGATTGGAGGTTCAAAGGTTAAAGGGCCAATGTGGGCGTCTCTTAATTCGTCCATGGTGACTTGCTCTTGAAGCCACTTCTGATAAGGTCGAGATCGGGCAATCTGTAATTTCAACGCTTCATCCTTTATGTAATTCTTTTCCTTTGTATCTACAAGCAGCATTCTTCCTGGTTTCAGACGCCCTTTCTGCACGATATTTCCAGGATCTGTGTCATAAACACCTACTTCGGAAGCCATCACCATTATATTATCTTTTGTTACGTAAAACCGGGACGGACGCAATCCATTCCTGTTAATTATCAATTAGTATCATTCGGTTTCAACGTTTTCATGTTTTACTACCACTTTGTTGTACACATTCTTACAATACAAACATAACATAGTACATCTTTTGCTTTTTACATTAATGTAATGCATCTTATCTGGAATGGATTCCGAAAAAGAAATCAATTAAACAGTATTTAGATAAGCTCAGATAAGCTGAAGAACATCAAACACGCCACGTAGGTAATGGAAATAGGTAGGCTAGTACAAGTTATAGAAATGGGCAGTGGACCTAACCGATTTGCTAGACATTACAGTAATATGATGATTGACGAGAATAAAAAGTAAATTATTACCGATCTAAAATGGCTCCGATATATCGACCATCAGTGAAAGCCAACAAAGCAGGGCCATCCCAAGGTTCCATGGCACATGCAGCCCAGCGGTAGAAATCCTTTTTCTCCTGGGACATTAGTGGGTCGTTGTGCCATGCTTCAGGTACCATCGTCATCACAGCCTGTATAAATCACAAATGACAGGGTAAAGCAAACTATATTTCATCTCTCCAAAGTAAACTTAGGTTTTAATGGAAACAAGAAAGATACACCCAGACACCGGCATGAAGAGCTTTTTCGACGGCCGAAAAGCTATTCATGAAGTTGTCTGCTGAATACACCCAATCACTCAACAGCTGCAGCAATCCGTTCAATGGAATCAGAAGAAGCAGAACATTCAGAAGATGCAATCTGCTTCAATGAATCCACTTATCATTTATGCAAATCTATTATTATTTATTTAAACACCATTAGTCACGTAGAACGTTTCCATCCTCTGATGTCTCAAGACAAACCTCTCGAACAAAGAAAATCGAAAACTTTTAAACAACATACAACAATCTTTGCAAAACTTTTTAACGGCGACCGTCTTTAGCTATACTTTATCAATTATGTAGTAGCGGAGGATACTGTATAGAAATGATTGGCCTGTTCGTCTGTTTATTGTCACAACAGTTTGGAATTTGGACAACAATTTTTCCAACAGTTTTACTCACAGTTCTGAAAATAATTCAACAACTTCGGGGCTTCTAGTTTTTCTTAACAGTTTTATTTGCTTAGAGTTTACCTTTGATTGACTGTGACCAAAGTCATACTACAAACATACATGCATGTGCATTGCACGTTTTGAATCAACGCTGGCTTTGCTTCAACTTTGACTTTTTGAAGTTTTGAGATTATTAATTTGTAATTAAAATACAATAAAATGAAATGTAAAGTTTACACCGCTCCTACAAAAAAAGTATTTCCTGTAACAGGAAGTTTATTTTAAAAAATGCTTTCTCCACTTTCTCTGTGTTGCATAAAGATAATAGAGAAAGTGTTTTCAATATTGCAATCTGTGCAAACGTTAGGTATGAAAATGTGACTATGCTGAAAACAAGTTATAAGATTTAAGATGTTCAAAGTTCAAAGTGTGTAGAATAGAATAGACCAAACATGTTTTGCATTACTTATGCGTTTTTCATTCTGTCAACGGAAGTGAAGTAATTCAATTGAATCTTTACTGCCGTTCACCCAGCTGTGGAAGAATAGAAAAAGGATGCTGAATCCTTTTTTGATTGAGTGTCAGACAGAAAAGAAAATAGAATTAGGAGGACAGGAGAAGATGTTACCTCGGGGAGAGACCGACCACCAGCCTGAACAAGAAATTCCAGAACACAATCTGCTGAACCAGAATCCGACAAGTTTGGCTCAACCACTGGATACAATCTCTTCAAATTGGCTCCAAAAACTTTATTCTTCATCACTCCCTCACGAGCTTTCATTAGATTCACATTCCCACGCAAAGTGTTGATTTCTCCATTGTGAGCCAGCATTCTAGAAACGACGTCCATAACAAAATATTACTGCAAAAGCTTTTAAACTAATCATAATCGCTAAAATGCTCCACCTTCTTTCTTTATCCAATTAACGTTAACGCCCCACACTCAAGTTGGCGAGGTTAATTTATTGTGAAAGCACCGAATTTCGGAAGGTAGACCTACCTATAATATATTATAATTATGGCATCCATGGCAGTTAGTTTGAAAGTGTAAAAAGTACCTGAGTGGATGAGCTCGTTCCCATGATGGAAAAGTGTTGGTACTGAATCTGAAAGGTGAATCAAAGGAAATTACACAAAGTTACTTGCTGCTTCTGTTTTAGATTTGAACACTGAAAATTGAAAAACTTTTTTTTAATATGCACTACAAAAGGGAAATTATACTTTCCCCACAGTATTACAGTCTAGAAAGTTGATTGAGTTGTAGGGCCGACTGTGCGAACAGCTCACATGCATATTTTGATTTACTTCAGTAAAACACGTCGGCCACATCACAATATCACACAATCACAATCGTTAACAACATGACAAACTCCATTTTTAATCAAATTAACCTTTCTACACTTACTGATAGTTTTAGTTTTACAAACGATGCGATGTCATGCTATTTATTAGATATTTTATGCATGAGAGTACAGAATTGGTAATGGTAATTATTACTGACTGAATGAATTCTTTGTATTTGTAATTCTTCTATAAAACATCAGTAATATGTAACTAACCTTGTGTGCACGAGAGCCAGATAAGTCTTAAATTCGGGACTCTTCAAGTCAGGATAGTAGTTCCATAACTGTAAAATCATGATACATTTTTAATTATCTTTAAATTCAAATAATCCTAAAGCTGTTAATAATCTGAGACTTTGAAATACAAGTGCTTTCACCAAATTATTTTGTATAAAAAATTGCAAATCATAATGACTAAATGAAATTTTGTTTGAGTTTAATTTGTAATTGTTCACCTGCTCTGATGTTAATTGGCCTTTGTAAACCACAGTTGTGGTCGACAGAGAGCAAACGTAAAAGCGAGCACCAGGTCGGGGAATTGTGTGCGTTGCCCTTTTCCGCAGAACAAATACCTAAAGACAATGAATTAACGTTACGGGGCGAAATGAACACAAATGAAAGTTTATAATTTTACATCTCATTTTTTGCAGCATCTCTTACTCGGCGACAATTATTCCGGTCATGTAAAATTACTTTCTGAGTTAAGTCTGTAGCAAACTCAAACTTAAAGTCATGTCCTGTGTCAGTTAGAATTATGGTAAAACGAGTCCCATTTTTCATACTTTCTGTTTATTTGAATTATATTATATTAGGTGCTATCTGCAAGTAAAAGCACGCTTAGGTATATCAAATCTTATCATGGGATAATAAAATACGTATGTTAACAAAGGGAAAGTGCACGACTTTTACGAATAATTAATTGAATGTAAATGGAACGTTGCTAATTAAAAGCATTTTACACAACGCAAGATAAGAGTCACCTATAGAAATCCTCTAGCTGCTCCCTTTGGTAAAAAAGTTTTTATTTCACATTATTCATTCTCTGGTTAGCTCTTTTGTGGAGCGTTATAAGAGTGATTGTTGAGAGAACTTATACCTGTCTAGAAATGGCAGCTGGATCAGGTTGATCTCCGGTGAGGAAAACCTGTCGCATAAATGGTTCAGAACCACGAGCAACTTCACCGATCGATCTGTTATCCGTCGGAACAGTTCTCCAGCACAGCACCTAAAACATATCAATCAAACAAATACATCAGTTGCAGCAGAAAACAATTAAATTACTTTGTCATTACTTTCCTTCTTCGCCTATCCACGTTGTAGTTATAAATAACACGAAAAACCTGCATTCTATCAATGAAAAATATTTTACAGTGGTGGAAGTAAAAAAGATCCAGTAAAGAGAAAGTTGCTTTCTTTTTTACACCATGCTTCTATTATATGTAAATTAAAGTTGAACAGTTTTCTCGTGTTGGGATTATACATTCGTCCCATAATGTACATAATGTATCATTGTTAAAATGACGATTTTGAATTTCTCTTCGGGTTCGCCTTAATTTGTGCGTACTGGTATGTTAATTTTATATAGTAGTAGCATAACTTATTTGCAGATAATGTAATTACAATTCATTTTCATTTCTTCTTTGTCCATTAGCAAAGCTTTTTCAGGTACCGTTAAATTAAGTTTACAAAGTTAATTGGGTATTTCGAAAATGTAATTAGTAGTTAAATTAGTTTTTCACTAATGAAACAAAATTTAGAAACCCATTCAGTAGTTATAACTTTTCAAGGTTTGTATTTAATACTGTAAATGGAATAGGTATAAAGGTATAATATAGTTCTTTTAAAAGTTTTTCTTGTCTTCTCAGGAATATGAACTTATTTGGTTAAAGCCGACAGTTTGTATGTAGCTGGTTATGTTATAATATTATATCCATCTGTAAATTAATGAGGCGTACTTTTACAACTCAGTTTGCCGAATCATTAATAATGCCACTATTACTATATTATCCTAGTTCAATTTCTCTACATATCACATGTCATCTAAACCCTTATTCATCCTCCGTCAACATCATTCCAAATGAGTACACAGTTCTCTCGCAGTAAACAAAAAAGATTAATTTCGCGTATAAAAATTATATTCCTCTGCATGCAATTCTCTCCTTTACACATCTTTCAACGTTTTAATGTTAACTCTCTTTTAATAGGATTAGTAAGTACCTACGAACTAGTCCGTTTTCCTACTCCTTTTCACTTTTGCAAGCATCCAATTAGGAATTTGTACGTGTGTAGTGACCAGGGAGCTCCAATAACATAATAACTTGTCTAAAACTTTCTCTCGGAGTTTTCAGTTCTGTACAGCATGCAGCAGTATACAATTCTGAACACATAAAGTTGTCAGAGTGAAAAGGCTTAACTCGGAACTTTCTCCGTGTAAGTGAAATTAAACCCGGGGCTTCCCAGGTTATGTTGGTCGTGATGTGACTCATACAAAACCTTGTAAATGTTTCCTACCCGGTTTCGGTTCAAGTACACTTGAAAGTCAATGCTTTCGTAACTATACATATATTTATAATGCACAACCTGAATTTAAATCTATAAATTCCTAGCTGACTGCACTTCTACTATAGTGCTAATAAAGAAGCACGGTGTAAGGTGGAAATGTTAGTCTTGGTTGAGCAAGTACAGTCAAAACTCAAAACTCGGGGAAGAAGTTAAAACCGTCTTAACAATTTACGTAACTTAGGTCAAGTTTTTCAGCGTTGCTTTTCATATACATTCTATATTACAAATATACCGGTTTTTTATACACATATTTATTATTATATTACTTACCAACGCACCGATATATGTACCAATATATAGTAAGGATTACAAATGTTTGGGTATATACAAATGTTATAGAAAAAGAATAGTATACGACCTGACCTATTTGTTGAAGGTGGTTTGTGTACTGCGGCTCTGCTATATGCAAGCCAAGAGCTTCTGGTTGTATAAATACAACAATTTATCTTTCTTTGTCTTTACTACTGACATCCGCATTTTGGGTCTGTCTTAGTATATCTTCCGTCTCTTTCCTTTTTGACAATGCCACTTATACTTCCCTTAGCTTATACACTTGCACTATTCTTTGCAGCAGACGTCGTCATCGATCCTTCTATGTTTAATCCTACACAACTATAAGTATATCCCTGATTGTACACAGTATAACAATACACGTACACTTGTTTAGCATTGTTACTATATACGAATACTGCAAGCGAGTGCTTTTCATTTTTCGGTGCATTAAAACGGCACTAGAGCTGTATTTAAATTATAACGAGTCTACTTAAGTGCTTATACAGAATGTGATTTTCTTCTAGTGCCTCTCGTATCTTCCAAACTTTCGTATGATCTTATGTACTCGTATATATTTGGTCCATCTGTTCCCCGATATATACACACTCTCTTATCTATCTGTGTATAAAAGTATATTACATATATTTTATGTGTATATTTACCAAGATGTACCATATAGTAAGCATTAGGTATGTACAATACGAGCAGTCACACACAGCCAGGCCAGCATCCCTTATAAATAATAATACTGGAATGCTTTCTCTTCCCACGATTTTAAAGGACAGAGTATACTACGAGAAGGATACTAGAAAGTGTATAGGAAGTTCTGTGCATCTTTGGGTGCAGAGAAAACGTTGTAGTCCTGTAATGTTGCAAACAACGAGTTCTTTTCATCCGAACTCCATGCAATCCACCAATAATGAAATGTTTTTCCACATCCCTTCTCTACGTGAGTCTTTATGTTTTATATGTCTATCTAACACAAATGTTTTCGGATATTGGGATATTTCGAGAATTTCATTTCAGTCCACAATCCACATGCACGTTATACCACTCCTACTACTTCTACTACTTAGATTATATAGGACGTTCTATTTTTGACGCGACTATATAGAAATAAGACAATCCCATTTTGGTAAGTTGAGTAGGTGAAAGCAGGTTGGTATTTGGTGCTGAAAGGAGTTTTAGGTAGGTCCTTTCGCTTTTCTCATGCACAGTCTACTCTGTAACACTTCCCAGATACCACACTCTGCACTTTCCCCGGTATTATAAAAGATATCTCCGGGTTCAACCCAGTTCACTTTCTGTCTCACTCCCTATATACTTCAAGTCAATATTATGTATATTTTCCTTCTCCAGATAGAATTCGCCTGGAGATACTAGAAATACAGTTTCGCTCTTAGAGACTATCAAAAATATAAAATTATAGGGAAATTGATAATTTCTTCATAATATATCCGAATTCATATAATTTATCATAGCTACTTCAACATTCATCCTTTGTTTATACTTTCTATCTTCTGATCATACCGTAAAAGGGAAAGTCACTTTCCAAAGTTATGGGAAATGGGAACTAAATTGAATGAAAGTAGATTTTATTAGCATCATTTCATTATACTAGTAATCTCGTCGTGTTTTGTTTCAAAACATTGGCAACTCCTTCACTTGGTATTGTAAGCTACTCATTATTTGGGTTTTAAATTGCAACTTTTTTGGATAAATCGACGTTTCATCCTATCCTATCTTTCTTATTATTGGAGATACTGTTGCAATTTAATGGTCTGCTACACTGCCCCGCCAGCACGATCGATAATAATGATAAATAGTCCCCCGGGGAAATTCTGTCCAGATCCCAAACATCGCTGTGATACACTATCTCTACCACCATTTCTAAATAAGTAATGGCTGCTTAATATGTACGCGCAATAAATTGTGAGACCAGACTACTTATGCATGAGACACCGCCTGAAGCATAATTATGAATGTTTTGGATGGTGTAATGTTATATAATATTGCATGTTTAAAGTCATAGTCATCATAACTAATAATAAGGGAAAGCCTGCTGGGGTTGCTTTACAATTTGAACTAATCATAACTTTAATAATAGCTTCATCATTCATTTAAAACGTGGAAAATTGGCTTCATTGTGTTATGCCAGCTAAACATGATTCTAAAGGATAAAAGGAATTTTTCATTAACATAATTAAAAATTCCACCATGCGCTTTTAACTTGTTCTCAAACTGTTGTTGAGAAAATGGCGTGTTTAGGTAAATTCGTTTTAGTGTTATAATCAGTTTTAGTAGCAAAATCGAATAGTACAGATATAAAAGATAAATCGGAAATGTTGAAAGCAAAAAATTGTCTGAAGGATTCGAAGAGTAGTTTGCACATGACTACTGTGGCACTTACGCATTTACTTTTACTTTAATCTATTCGTCTGGTGAATTTATTTTCTGGTGAAGTTTTTTGCAGACTTTTAAAAGGCTCTCGAAAACAGATTCGCTTTTTACTGTTTGTCGTTAAAGAAAGTAGAAAAGGGATATTCCAAACCAAAAGATGCGATTAAAGGATACAACTTCAAACCCACCTACACACATACGGCGACAATAAAATAACTAATGCCTGAAATGAAAGTGTCGCGAACAGCAAGGAAATTATAATAGGACTTTGAACACTTTGCATGCTTCATGAAATCAAAGAAACCGAATCGGAAAAACTTTTATTTCTTTAAGATTTGTCGTTGTAAAACTTCAGACGAGAATTTTCTTTTTATTGACGGTGAAAGTTTTTTCCATGTTTTACCAATCATTCTTTGATTTCAGACTCCAGACTGTTCGTGGGCGTATGTTTCTAACGTTTTGTTACAAAAAATAACAGTAAATGCCAAAGCAGTAGTTTCTAAAAGAGAATTCAACATAAAAGACTATTTCCCTCTGGGAGAGAAAAGAGCATTTAAACGGCTAATGTACTTTGAGTCTGCCTTCACTTATTCTTCAACGGAGACAAATTATTGTTTATAAACGTAGAAAAACTTTTCATGTGCACTGAACACGAAAAACATTTCATGACGCACCACTTTTCTTTTTTGCGCGACAGGAATAAATGGTAGATGTAATGCTATTCTTCATGTACTTAATCTTTCATGATTGTTTCTGTCGACCAATAAAATACTCGCCTTTATATCATTCTTAGTTTTACATTTTTATCTATAAACGTGCGAAAAGAACTACTCCTTCCGCTTTACCTGTCCTCTTTCATTATTTAAATGGGGCTTGAAACTTTTCTTATCTAATTAAATGTCAGCTTACAAATAATTTCAAGTAAATAAGTAAATAAAGAATGATGTAATAATGAAGATTTCCCGGCTGGTTGATTGTTAACAATTATGTACTTCTACTTTGTTCTACACTTTGCTGATAAATATTAGAGGGGCTGTCGAGAAATTGAGTGAGAAGTTTTATTTGACTTACTTTGAGATCACTTTCCCTGGTGAGCTCCGCAAATAAGCCTTCACTCTCTTCATGATGGCTTTTGTCCATAAAAACGATTCCAGTGGCATAGCGGCCAACTTCCGGCAAAGTAATTCCTTGCTGATCCCTAAATGCAAGCAGTTCAATTCATTTAATTTCAATTCATTAACCCACCAACAAAAACAGAGAGAACGTCCTTGCAAATCATGTGAATGAATCCAAGTCCTGTTATTGCCATTACTTATTTATTTAGTACATAATAATACAAGGTATTACGCAATATGGTCAGTCGGATAATTATCAGCGGGATTTGTTAATATATACCTATATAATTAAGTCTACATGATTCTATCTAAGATTTACTACTACTGTATTCTGAAGAAGTTTATTAACTTTCCAGAGTAATTGTCTGTGTATTTTCTCCCAAACGTTTTTTTTAACCGAAATAATTATTGAAAAAGTGAGTCTATATCAAACTCATACTGTTTTTTCAACTTATTCAACTCAATAAATGAAATTTTTCATTAGTAGATTTGTTTTATACTGCTTGAAATAAGAAAGTTTAGAAATAAGAGTCCTTTGGCTTTCATTTTACAGAGAAAACAACGAATACTGCCGTTTCTATCTAAAATGACAGGGGAAAACTTTTACTCTAGTTTGTGATTATTTAAATAGTTGATAAATTAGCGTGTCATCATTGGTGGTCTCAGTGGTGATGTTGGTTTATGAATACAAGCAAAGTAAATATTTGGAAAAGTCTGTAATAAGTGTTCCCATTACTCCCATTATTGTCTGTATATCTTTATAGTATTCATTTACGCCAGCCGCAGCCTTCAACATTCGAACAAGAGATGAGTGGCACAAGCATCGCTTAGTTGTTTACTTTAGTTATACAACACCACCAAGTCACCAACAATAACAACCTACGAACGGGTGACAATTCTCGTAAACGGAGATATACACGTAGTAGTAATACCGCCAATGCTTATAACTTTCCCCTTTCACCAGTTAGTTGAGAAAGACTGGCATTTTTATTATACCCATTAGTGTACGTTTATATAAACCCTATAAGCCTAAGAGTGTTTCTGTTATGTATTAAGTACATGTGTGGTTTTATATGAAGTAAGTTGAACTTACTTGAGTATCTTCTCATAGAATTGGTGAGGTATTGCGCTCATAACTCCAGCGCCGTCTCCAGTGTCATTATCACATCCGCACGCTCCTCGATGAACCATCCTGGAGGCCAGAATCTCCGCATCTCGCAATATCTGCCAAAACATTCACCAACCGTCATGACATCATAAATTCCTTTAACCGTTCCTCACGTACAACGTATAGCATCCACAAAACATCTCCGTCCACAACAGAATTACACCCAAAAAGCCTCTAACTCAAATTAAGAAATAATTACAGCAATTTCAACCCAAACTAATTTATAGCAGTGAAAGCAGAAAAGAGCAAGCACACACGTAAATCAAAGGCCAACTTTTACTTTGCAATTTTACTCGCTGCTTTATATGTTGTAGCAAAAGCCTTGTGGTTTGTTCACAAATAAATTCATGTTTTTAGTGGTAGGTGGTTTGGTTTAGTTAGGAGTAGGCGGATAGTTCTATATGGCAAAAGATAAAACGTTTTTTCGCATCGTGAGCTCTCAATGTTGTTTACATAAGCAAAGTAATTTCTGACCATTAATAGTGCTAAATCTACAAAAGCGACACACTCTTCAAAGTAAGGCACGAGAATAAAAGTGTGTTATCATTTATCAAGATTTGTGCTGGTGTTGTTATTCTGACTCGCTCTGACTTCGTTCATGAACAAGTACAAACGTTGGAAATAATATATATGAGAAAAATTGAAAAAACAAGTACGCGAGGAAATATTATTATATGTAAAAGTTTCCATAAAAATAGTTTGTTGATAGAAAGTTATAGTGCATGCGGATGACAAATGACCGGAATAGTACACACGTTGTCATTATGTAATGAATAACTGATAAGCAGCTGTTCACACTTTTTACTCCCATATTTCTGTTCATCAAGTTGTGAGAGAAAAAATATAACTCGTATTTTATACTGTGTCAATTACAGATGATAATATCCACTGCACGTAGTCAATAAAGAACCTTATAAACATTCATTCATTTATGTAATACGCAAAAAATTGTTTACTTAAGAAAACTAAAAAATGAAGCTCAAGTTCATTTAATAAATGAAATAAAAACTTTTCCGCGAATGAGTTAATGTCCTATCAATCGGCAATCGTGGCACTTTCAGCAATAACGATATCGAGCTTCAAATGTATATAATATAGCGTATCTATCACATATCTACACATTTCTATAATAAGCATAGCGCTTGCTGGGTTTCATTTTCATGGGTTTCATGAATACAGCAGAATTGACTACCTAATCAAGTCTACCCCTGAAAAAATCAAAAATAGACATTTTTGCCAAAAGTGCTATAATCTATAGCTGTAGTGTATACTTACATCTTTAAAAAATCCGAGACTTCAACATTTAAACTGTTTAGCTATAAATCGAAAATCTGGTTACATTTTCAGGAAATCAAGTTGTGTCAGCATTATTTGAATATAATTATGAAACGATTATAAATATGCAATTTAGCTATAATATAGTGTCCGTAGTAGCTACTATTATACAGCCACTACGACTATTTGCATAATAACATTATTGAAATCACTTCTCTCGCTCAGCATATTCAGCAAAATAATATTCCGCCTACAAAGCTGGAAATCTGAAAATATTATATATTGTATTAAATATTTACTACCATATTGCAAGTCGATGTAAGCCTATCTCGATAGTCTAACTCGACAATTTCAGTAATGCATTTTCTCCCACATTTTCGATGTCATTTAGACGAAGTTATCTCCCGATAAAGACAGCGTGTGCCTGAAGTAACGTTACTTGCATTATTCCTATTCAACCTCCAACACTTGTCTATGCATTACACCGGAATACGTCTTGATTTTTTGTGTCTCAAAAAACAATTCATTGGTTTCGAACTGCGAACATGTTTCCATATTTTGGGTTCGAAAGCAATGATTTATTTTTTGGTGCACACAAAACAGTGGGGCGAATACCGATTTAATGCATAGGCAGGGGTTGGAGGTAGAATAGGAACAATGCACGTATTGTTACTACTGGCACACCCATCTTACTTATGTGAAGGTTGTATACAAGTAAATGGTTTAACTAACTGATATCATACTAACAATATTATTATAAGTAGTTTGTAGGTATGATTGGTGCATTCGACATTCATAAGGAGATATAAGAATTACTTATAGCATTTTATTATTTTGTT
>JABASD010002645.1:0-25005 GCA_019776165.1 Pogonognathellus flavescens
AAAAAGTTTCAAAAGTGTATAAAGTTTTAGCTTCGATTAGGAAAATGTATTGAAAATCATAGATTTTTGTTGGAAAATTAACACAGGATCGTGTGTTAGCCTTTGTTAGACACACATTACCTTCTATGTATGTTATAAAGTGGTATGTTCATGAGACTGCCCGATGCCCCTGTCACTGCACAAGTGTCATAATAAACGTAAGTATAAAGTATTATATAGAAGATGTATAATATGTATGTAGGATTTGTATTTGTGGTCTGGACTGCTATACGCAGCTAAAGAAAGGTAAGAAAGAGAAAGGCGAGCAGCCTAATACCAGGAGAAACCACACGGTCAATAATACGATAACGCCTGAAATATTCGTCTGATTACACGGCTATATGGAACACGAAAGGAAATATAATTTGAAATGTCATCCAGCACAATGAATGGTTTTCATATTATGCGCTCGAAAACATTTCCGATGAAATGGAATCCTAACATCATATTATTATCCTCGAATAAAAGACAAGCAGCAGGACAGCAGGAGTCAAGATACCACTTCTGTGGTAGTCTGGTCCAAACTACTGGTCACACAGACAGGGTACTGAACTAACTGCAGAACACAGTCCGTTATATCTATACACCAAATGTATTGAATATGAAAAAGTATAGCAAAAATACTGAAAACAGAGTGAAGCCTTATATATTAGCCTATATAACTACACATGTTCACTCATAGTAGTGGTAGTAGTAGAGTAGTAGCACATATATCTGGAAACTGGTGAATTGTCATAATATTTTCTCCTTTGCGAGTCTCCAATCGCCATATTTCCAGATATAGACATTCTACAAGGAACAAAGAGAAAAACCAGACAAAATGAATGGAATTCCATCATGGTACAATAATAGTAATATAATACACTGCATTTGAAAGCGATTTCTATGGCCAAGACAACAAAATCTGTTTGTGCTAGCACAAATACTGCTGTTGAGTTCAAGCGAATTTTTCTGCTAGAAAACTTGTCCGGGTCAAGGAATGTCAAATCAACATAGAGAAATATTATGTGAATTCTGTGTATATCTACAAAGAGCGTTTTTACATCCAATATAAACAACACAAATGTAACTTGGCATAATGCTTTTAAGTATAGTCATAACGAATCGTTTGGTAGGAAAGTGAATTTTTAAGTGCAGGTTTTATATATTATACGGCCCATTTTATTATTCGCGAACAATAAGTAGTTCAGATCTGCAATATAGCAAGTTTTACGTATGCATGCAAAAAGTTGCGAAATGGCGAGAATGCACGGGTTATGCGAAAAGAAGATAGTTAAGAATGAATGAGCGCATTTACGATTTCAATTTCGGAATCAAATCATCATCACTAAGTATAAAAGATGTTTTCAGAAGACATAAGCTCAATGCACACGCAGCTTTCTCCCCTTTTTCTTTCTCGCTTTCATATTCTTCCCCTGTATATGATATCGCATGATTATGGTCGTAATAACAGGAGTAATATTGGTGCCAGAGAGAGACTTGAGCATATTTTAGAGTGTTTAGCTCAGACTCTTCTGCTGAGAAGATACAGAAGAGGGTTTTATATCGGTGCATTATATTGTATTTTTTGTCATGTCTTCTGTACTGTTTGGTTGGAGGACTTTGGGAATGGTAGTCGTCTACGTCGCGGACAGGTTTTTCCAACTTCCTCTCCGCTCACAACTCAAAGACGAGACTCTCTTCGGAACTGTTGGCAAAAACGGGAGAGAAGAGAGAACAGAATAGTGAGCAGCTCACGACGGAGATAAGTTCAAGGAGTCAAAGTATAAGCTTAAGTACATACTAGGCTCCTCTGGTCGACTACGCTAGTAGGAGATTGTGGTTGGGTCTCTTAATTAGTGTCACCCAGAGAGAGAATGATGGTTTCCGCATGGCACTTCTCAACGACACAAAATAAAAGACTATGAAACCTTAAATCACTCCTCGGGCGCTAAATTACTTTCTTTCTGTCATTGAAAATTCGCTAAACTATTTATGGTACGACGACAAGTCGTCACACTAGCTTTCCCTTTCTTGACTTTCTCTTTTTCTTTCCTTTCATTTTCATTCAGCTTTTCTGGAGATGACGAGAATCGCCTTCGTGTTACGGCCTCTTATGTGTTACTTCCACTTATTTGCTGTGTCTGCATCTGCGATGCAATTCCAACTTCTTTTTCTGTATTCAAACTCCGCCTGTGCCATGGCATCCCATAGCATCGTCTGCTTTAAGTCTGCAGTTATTGCACAATAGCCTCAATTCTAAAGATCCATTCATGATAAATTTCAACTCATTGATACAAATACAATCAACCTGTACTTCCATTATATATACTTTAATAATACTGTGAATGTTATTTATACCCTTATATAAGTATTAGGAATTGTGCTATTTGTGTTTATGTATCTTATCACATTCTATATAAACAAGTATTTTTATATACAAAGATATTTATTATGCAAAGAAGCTGAGACAGCTTGCAACTAACTGTTTATAGGTATTATATTATACTAGCACAACTTTTTTCCGAGAATAAATTGAAACATCCGATCATTACATAAAATTATTCTTCATTGATGCTTAGGATGATATATTGATGTATATAAATTTACAGTTCTCTTCAGCTAACAATAACAAGCACAAATCTGATGGAGCCAGAAACTTCTCCGATGACGCATTCATCCCGGTTATGATGCTTCACAAAAAGTCCATCCAAGCAAATCATTATTATGCATTGACAAAATCTTGTTTTATGTAATAAGAGGATAGGATACACACACGTAGAATACACAGTACACAGTGTGCATTAGAATGAAAGAATGGAAATCTTGTTTGTTGAAAGCTCAACTCAAGCTATGTAAAATCTAGCAATGCTTATATTATAACTATGGATGTATTGATATTCAATTTATAAGATTACTACAAAGTTTATACAGAAATCCCAAATGATTACGGTTTGTCAACCTACAATTCTATTCACAATTCATAACGCTCCTCTGTCGTCATTCCTCTAATCTCTGCGCAAAAAGTCATTACTTTATTTGTATAACTGACAATATACCCATAATTCCTTTTTCATTTATCTGTATTCAAAAATACAAATTCTTTTCCTATTATTATGTGGGTACATGGATACTATAAAATAATACAGAGCCGAGCTTAACTACCACTGTGAGTAGAATGACTTCACCTAGATTCGTAAGATTTCAAGTTAAAAATAGAATTAAGGTTCACCCTGGGCTCAACAACGATGAACTGGATGTAAAGTTGAGTGAACATCTATAATTGAGTTTGAAACCGAATACAAGTAAAAGTAAGTAGAACGGGAAGCAATTATTTCAATGAAATATTTATTATTGAAACCTTCCTGCTTACATTTAAAATAAGTACATTCCTACTACATACCTCAGAGTCAGAATGTGCACTGGCAGTACAAGACACATTGCTCCGACTATACAAATGCATGTGGAGATTGGATAAGCTGCATCCCTTCAGATTTACCTTTCGTTACTGGTGTATCTTTGAATTTTCTATGTATAGCCAGTAAGTACACACAAAGTCACACAAGAAATTCGTGGAAATGTAATGCAAGAGAAGAAAGCAAGTTGCACACAGGAGCATACACAAGTAGAATACACAGTGTGCACTAAAATGAAAGAATGGAAAGCCCTACAGGGTCTGAGCTCAATTCACTCGACTGCATTGTAGAGTAAAGTTTGTGAATGTTGAAGTTTACACTGGTGTACTTCTTCTGTGCAGGGAAGAAAGGTACAAGGACTCAATCCACTATTTTCAATTGAAACGGTTTTGCGAAGGCAACACACAGGGATCGAAATAGGTGAGGTCGTATATGCAAAGCTAAGCCGTGGTATTATGTCAATCTTATTTATATTCATGTAAGCTAGCCCAAAGCAAACTTTAGAAAAGAGCTAAAGAATCAAATAGGTAGCAGTACTCTATTCTCAGCAGTTGGAAGTTTAGAAATCAAACAAAGTCAAAGCCAACACGGCAACTTACATAAATGAGTACCTACTAAAGCAAAGTACAACTGTGTTTGCTGTGGGGAGCTTTACAATTCACCCAAATCAATTCTACTTGCACAAATGGAATCATTTCCACAAGACTTTCTTTGAGGATTCCTTTTCCCAATTCAACAACTGTGCATTTGATAATCAAATTAACATTATTCAAAGTAATCTAATCAGACACGAATACAGATACAAAATACAAACACAATGGCCAAATAATTCTTCGATTTTGTTGGGATTAACTGAATATATATAGAATCTAGTTAGCATATAACACCTCATTTGATTGCATTTTTGACTAAAGTGTTGAATTAATTTGAATTATTTCCAAAGGGCATTATTTAAGGTGGAAAAATATTACTTTGTTTCTTTTTATCTGGCAGTTTTAACTTTCCTTTAGTAAACACATGAAACAATGCATTTTCTTTTCGTACTTTTGTATCGATTAGTTGTTGGTAGGAAAAGATAATATGGAGCGGGGTTGCTAAGAACTAAGAAATGCTAAGCTTGGCTCAAAGAATGGATAAAATGAGATGATCTAGTCTTTAAATGTTGAAAAGGTTTCCATGAATTTAAACTTTGTATCTTTGCTTTCTTCTTAACGTTTGACGCAATAATATTATACCTATACGTAACTTTCGCGTGTAAAATAATGTGCACCTATATTATGTGAACACTTTTTACAGCTACATTCAGAGCTAGGTATATATATCTTCTAGGCAGAAGAGCATTCCATTAAAATACTTCCAGGGCGGCACTGATGGAATGTGAACAAAATAAAGTTCAAAGGAATTTACCTAGGCCCGGTCAGTGCATACTTCCGTAGTTTCCCTTTAATGCAAAATTCAGTTGAGCAGCATTAGTACCTGTGGGCTGGCACTAGGCAAAAGTAAATATGTTGCACCCAGGATGCAATATTACAGCCAGTATGTGTGTCACACACAACCAAGACTTTACAGTTCACATGAACAAAGAAAAAGTCGATACCAGCAGTAGTCCTAGTCATCTTATAACCAGGATGACATAGAAACTCTACAAACTTCTTAGAATTTTCGCCACTTTGAAATTCGAAAGCAATCTTAGCAAATGTGTAGCATAGTTAGATATTCTCATTAGAAATTATGCACATATCTTGCATTAAAGTCAACAATACACTGCAATGCATATACAACATTTGATTGTGATACATATAACTACGAAAAAGTGCGATGGAAAATCCAATTGAGATTATGACCTCTACCTTCTACCGCCCTTATAATTACTGCAAGCTTTTATAAGAACGACGAAGGAAATACAGTTAAAAGTATACAATACAGCAATGAGCTTATGTTAGAATTTGATGAGACAGTATGAGTAAATATACACGGGAAGGTATCTGTCGTGAATCTATAATAGGGATAATAGTGAAGTGAGTAGTGTGGGTAAAGTCAGTAAGGAAAGCTGAGTTACGATAAAAGGATGGATCCTTTGCGACTGCCACTACTGCACTGGCAAGATCAGGACAACCGACACCATAGCCTTAGCCAAACCAAAGACCAACTATGGTCTGGCTGTTTCCTAACCTCGTTTCTTGAGACTTGATACTTGGAGAATATCTCTGGCACTACTACTAGCAGGACTACAAACGTTGGCTGTTGAGTGCTGACTGACTATTGGGAAATTCACCATCTGCTGGTTGGTAGAATCGCATAGGTAATCTACTTGGAGAGCTGAACTGCTGGTACTGCTGTTCTCTGTTTGTATAGCTCAGTGTTTCTAATACCACACGACGACTACACACTTTCCATACTCGGAGAGTTTCTACACATGGGCTACGCGCTGCTTCTTATTGCTTACTTAAGTACAGTGATATGATGTGCTATGATACGATATGACTGCGAACAGTGTCCCTTATGATGTAAATTCGAGCTGTGAGTGTATGACTGTATGACTGAAGGGAGCATTGTGTGCGCTAAAGCAGAATAAGAAATAAAAGCAAAGCCTGAGACAGAGGAGTAACAGCAGCAGGAGCAGCACACAGAGCAAAATACGATGATGGGAAGAGAAAGAAGGGAAGAAGAAGAAGAAGAAGAGAACAAGGCAAGGAAAGCATCCAAGACATCTAACCAGCTTAAGCTTTCTTCTATAACTTCATTAAATTTTGTTCACCGACTTGAAACTTTTGTGTCATTTGAGACTTTAGCTCAAGTTTTCCCTTTCGCTAAACTAAACTAAGTAAGCTGAACTAAACTATCATAGTAGTGTGTCGTATGTAGTATGTGTTTCAATTCTGAGAAGACTAGAGCTCTCGTTCGAATAATCTTTGTTTGTATTTCAAGCTCTTTTACCATTACGAGCATTACCAGCACTACTAGCTTTGCATTGCATCATCTCTTCGTGTCTTCGACTCTTAGTAATATCATAATATCACGCAGTAGTTACAGTTAGTTACAGAGACTAGAATTCAAAACTCGAAAGCACAAACGGCACACTTGCTGTATATCCCCGTATTATTATTCTTTTCTATTTTCTTTTCGTCTCGCTGCTTTTTCCATAATCGTAAAGACGTAAGTAGACACAAAATTGTACAAAGAACCATTTCCATATACGATTTCATACGGCACTTCAGTTTTTGCATGCGATAAGCTTTTTTTTGGATCTGGTCAGTTGCAGTGGCGGATTGAGAGGGTGGTGGGTTCTGGTTAAATGGGAATTGTAAGTACGTATAGTTCCAAGATCCAACATACTTTGAATTTTGTTTGATTCAATTTCATACAATTTAATAAGCTTTACAGTCCTCCCCTTGTTGCTTTTGTATTGAAATTCAACTTTAAACGTGCCCTTCATATAACATTACATGGTGCGTGGGAGAAATGAGGGTGCAGTAATATACAACCACGTTTTTACACAAATAATATTCATTCCAACTCTTTTCTCGGAATTTACTAAACTAATCCGAGTGAAATAAACAAAGAAAAAAGCGAGTTGCCACATTTGAAGCATAACAGCGATTCAAGTATCATAATATCATTATCGTTTTATGTTCCTTTCGTGTTTGAATGTTCTTATATTTATATATTTTTTATAATTACAAGTCTCTACTAAATAAGTATTTGTTCGCCCGAAATGTCACCATTTAGTACTTTGCAGTGTGCTATTAAAAGCTTTTTTCATGCTAAAACTTTTTTGCGGTTAGCCTACTTTTCCGCACCGAAAGTCAGTTGAAATAAGTATATATTACATGTTATCCGAGCTGCTGCCGTATTTCTTTCCTTTCTGCTAATGATTTCCCACAAAGTGTATATTTTACATCGGGTTACTAAACTCTCTCTTGTGATCTATGTATTTACGTCACAATATTTACTAAAAAATGAAGAGAAAGAGCGAAATGAATGCAGTTATATCGTTTCAAAAAAGATATTTAGTTTATGGTTATACAAATCAAAATATAAAGGGATGTTTTAGACAGTAGCACCACAAGGGACTATTATTCACTTATAATTACAATCAGTACACAGCTTGTCATCTTTCCGAAGTTTACCTGAGGCGATTTACATATCTACATTTCTTGTTTTCGTTTTTCTTGGTTATTTGTTAAGTATCGGTCTTAAAACAAGACAAGGAAGTAGTTCATCTGAAAATCGGAATGCTATTTCGTGTTTTGTTATAACTCCTGAGAAAATTGTCTAATTAAATTCTAAAACTTTTAATGGATGATGGTAGAGAAGTTTATTATTTTGTAGACTGTGCTTACCCAAACGAAGAACTACCGTCACAAATCATCATAAAATTCTAGAAATAACGTGATTGGTTTGATTAGTATATTCGCAATCTTAATGGGATGAATGTTTTCAATATAAAGTTTGGAGTGCTTTCAGCTCCTAATGGAGGCACAAGGATCCTCGGAGAAATCTGATCACACTGAAGTGTATTTTCATGGAACAACGGAACAATGAATGGCACATAATGAAAATGGTACACCTACGCATTTTATTGCGATTGCCTCCACGGTAAAAAATAATAGCGTCGTTTTCCTTAAATCATTGAAGAAGGGGAGACAAGGAGATATTGGTAAGAACAAGAGAATGTAGGTATGAAAATGTGTGTAAGTAGTTTGAGTGAAAGTAGAATACATGATTTCTTGACTACCTTTACAGACGCTGGGTTTAGCCGTGACTTACTTTTACCGAGTAGTATAAGGAAATGGAAAATGCCCGGGTATAAATGGTTTATAGTAAATCTCGAGTTAAATGTTGTACTGATGGCACAGTCATCTTGGCTTGACTGAAGCCATTCTGCAAATAGCTAAACCGACCCAGCATTCATTCTGCTACAGAGTGGCCTATTTTGCGAATCTCATCTCCGACTTGACAAGTCTGGCGTGCATGAAATGGTAATAGAAACTGAAAGGATCACCATGTGCGAATGCGAGCGAATCCGATTACAGGAGATATGGGAGACGTGCTTATTCTCTATATTGAATTGACTTGAGCTGCGATCAACTTAAGAAGAATTATTTGTTCATTGTTCGACTGGGAAACAAAACTAGTAAACTCCTTCTTCTTCTATTCGGGACTGGGTAAGTAGGCTTTCTATACTCCCACTCACTACGAGATTAGATAAACTAACAGACAGGACAGAGTACTCTAATCTCGTCTTTATTCTCGTATTTACCGTGTTTCTGGGTCACAGCAGTAGAATTGTCCGTAGTGCAGCTACAAATAATAGCAGCAGTCAATTTGGAGAAAGGTGTTTTCACGGATTTTCTTGAGATAGCTCTATGCTCACTTGAATAAAGAGAGTGAGTGAGAAGAATAGTCCCTGAGCAGTAAATGTTCCTATTTTGTTATACTGTGCAATACACTAACCTCCTTCCGCAGATATTATTATCTTCTGTACATTTACAACAACAACAGCACAGACAAACAAAGGTAGACAACAAACAAAATCACGAATTCAGTCGAGTAGTAAGAATTGAAGAAAACTGCTATTGTAGCTTAAATCTTAAGACATGGCCTTGCTAGCTTGGTACTTCTAGATGTACATAAGTACTCGTGTAAGTATACCAAGCTGCAGGAGTCTAGTTGTCCTATAAGTAAATTCTCTTCGGATCACAGGACTGACGTGATGTTTAATGTGACTGACTACGCGTCAACGATATACCTAGAACACTCTATAGACCATGTCACCAGGCAACTCATACATTTACCAAACTACTCACTTAGCTTGCTTTATGCAAAGCATCTGCACGTGTACTCCCTTAAATATTTTCCAAGTCAGATTGAACCCTCTGCTTTAAAATCCAAAGTTTGCACAGATATTTCCCTATATAGTAAATAGGTATATTATTCTCTGTCTATATACTAAAGCAATTTAGCACGACTTTCTCTTTTCTATAAATAAATTGTAACCAAGCATAATACGGACTTTCACCGACCATCAAGTCAGTATCAATCTCTTTCACAGTGAACTGTGTTTCTATGCATGTATTTATGTATGTGAGTGTTGTGAGTACGCACTGTGTAACTAAAGTAGGCATCTGAAAAACAGATTAGACTACATAGGAATGGGCACAGAGAATAGGGAAACAGTACAAGCTAATATAAAAAATTTCGTAACCCAGCGATGTACAACACTTCACAATGTTTAGCAGGCTGCAGAGTCTACCACTTCATGCGAAGACCATATTCTTTACCATTTCAAGCTTAATGATGGCTATGTACCAAGGTAATCTAGACAACACAAGATCGAAGAAGGTAGTGCAATAGTTATCAAAGTCTCAAAATCTCAACTTCTTTTCATGTAATATCAGCTATTAAATGTTAATAATATACGATTTATTCTTTGCAGAAAAAACTGATGCAATGTGAATTTTGCTATGTACTTACCTTACCTCAACTTGTGCATAAATAACAATAAGCTTTGTTCTACCTCCCTAAAACCCTACCTATATAAGTGGTGCTTGAAGAAAGCGATGTTTCTTTTTAGAAGTGTCACTGATATTAACATTTAGTAATAGTTAATTTTACATACAAAATGAGTATAATATGATAATCTGTACACTTAGCTGTTATTGTTGAACAATAATAAATATGCACTGCACTGTTGCCATCATTTAGCTTGAAGTGGTAAACTAAACAATAAGTAATGACATTACATCACTAATTTCATTAAGCTTGAAGTGGTAAACAATGTGGACTTCGCACGAAGTAGGAGACTCTGTAGCCTGCTAAACATTATGAAGCCGAATGGGTTCCATTTACTCTGCGTTGTTTTGTAACCACATATTCTCAGAGTGAACACAACAAAAACGAGACTCTTTCTTAAGCGCACACTGGCAGAATAACATAAAAGAACACAACACAACAGTGGAGAGGTCCGTTGGCATGCGATTCATCAATCTTTTGTCCAGAAAACCTTAACATACTGTTGGGAGAACGACCACCTACGGAAGCAAACACAGGGAACACTCTTAACAGCACAACCAAACTCAGCTAATGGCGAACCAAGGCAAAAAGTAAAAGGAAGCAAAAGCTCAGAAGCCTCCACTTTTCAATCCTCAAGCGTTCCAGGGAGATTCACTCTCTCTCTCTCTCCTGACAATGTACAAACACATAACAGACAGACTAGACAAGAACTACACTATAATCCCCAAAACACTACAAAATCGAATACCAATATACCTACTAGTATTAACAATAAGTTGCTGTATAATGGACTCAAGAAACTAAGAAATGCTCCAAATCGATTTTACCCCTGAATACAAGAATACGTCAATCCTAACCACACGTACTCATTTGCTAACAATTTTTATGAAGCTTTAGCCATTCCAATTCGAAACTTATTACGAAGTTAACGTGTATATCTGTACGTAATTCTAATTGCATGGCTGCATATCTATATATATATGTACTAAAATACAACTCCAGATGAAGTAACTTCACTACATTAATGCTACTTAATTTGCTCAACCCATTTATAAGTTAAAATTCTTTTTAAATACAGTGATTAGCGATAAAATAGCTAAGTAATAGAGGTAGGCCCGAACAGATTTTTTGGTTCTTATTTCGGGTTCGAACAATCTTGTGTTTTGTTCGGTTCGGGTTTCAGGAGTGTGAAAAATAATTGTTAGGGTTCCCTTCGGGTTCTGAAACACAAATATGTACCTAAACTACCATGTACTATATTCTGGGTAGTGATTTTACAGATGAACTTACTGTCATCTATGGTACCTGCATATACCATAATATGTCTGTGTAAAAATAACCCAAGTGTTGCAGATAAACTTTTTGCACTTAGGTATCTAAATTAATAAATTCCAAAATTCCTTGATGCAATTATGTGATACATGTAAACAATGTATCCTCAATCTTAACATTCCTAAGTCCCAATAGCATCCTATAAGTAAGACCTCTGTTTACATTACGTTAATTGGACACAAGTATATAGCACTAACGAAGTACAGTATCTAATTAAAAAATTATTTGGAAACTTTCAAAGTTACTTTCGTCGCTAGCTTTTCTTCAAAACTTGGAAAGAACCTTGTAAATTAGAGAGAAATCGATTTATCAGTATAGCCGAAAGCCAAGCACAGTTATCAAACAAACTAGCTAGTACTCTTATTACTGTGGAAGTGCAGTCATATGAAATGAAATAGCTACGCAAACGAATAAAGTCAAACAATACTGATAATTGGAGTGAAAAAGAGAGTAGAAAAGCATGTGGCTAAATGTATAATGTCGTTCTGAGGAATATAAAGTGTGGAAAGTATCGAATTAAATTTTCTTCTTAGAACGCTCAGGGAGCTTCCGCTTCCGAGGCTAAATTGCTAATTAAAAGTGAACAACGTGTATCATGTAACTCAATCACGCGCTCTCCATCTACAACACAATATCACGTATCAAAATATTAAAATTCTTTCCCAATATGTACACAACGTACCAGAATACAATACCAGTACTACCACCCTTCTTTTTACTTCTACATACTGCACGATCTTTTAGGCTTTATTAAAAATATTCTTAACGAGACTATCTAAGGCAAATCTATACAACACCCACGACTTACACAAATATTAGATAAAAACGGTACACAGATACTGTTTGATCACGTTTTTGAACACACTTTGAAACATACACGTTTACAAAATGCATTACACGTTTCAAAAGATTGTGCTTGCTATTGTTATTACCTTGTTGAATTTCCCATACCAAATGTCGAGATATTAAGTGTATATAAAGTTATTAACATTTTCTTGAAAAAACACATTACCATGCTGCTTCGTAACAGTATGGAAAGTGAACCCAATATTTAAATGGACGGGTTACCATGCATAAATAAAAGATTTGCACGAATCTGTCTCTGCAGTATTATGATGTACGACATTTTTGAATATTTTCAGTGCACCAAGATATTAGATACACAGACAGATACATGCAAATTCGAAGAGTTTGACTTGTCAGCTTTGGTTTCAGCTGCGTTGTCAGCTCAGTTTCTATCGAAAAGGACAGAAATGGTCACAGTTCCATTTCTTATGTATGTGTTCGTTTCTGAGTAAAACGAAATCGTCAGGAGACGATACCCTGGGAAGAGATTCTTTGACACAGATAAAGGCGTAAAGGAATGGGCGTAGCAGCTTGGTGTGGCTTGGTTACTACACAAGATATATGACCCTGTGAGACTTGTCCCAGATGACAAAATATATGGAGCAGCCAAGACACTTCTGACCGATTATTTGAATAATTGCGTATCGATTCAAAAACGGTAGGCACTTTCCCCAATGTACTAGTACAAGCTGTCATTTCACGCGTTGCGTGGAGGTGGGCCATTGATACGTACCGATTTAACTATTAGATATTCCTATAAAGACCTTTGTATGATATGTTCCTCACGTAAAACGGTAAACCGAGATATTGTCTCAATCCCAATGCATGCAAAATTATATTACCTTTTTTGCACTTACCTTTTATTGTGTATTTACAATAAGGACGCTTCAACATTACTCTTGTGTAGAATCCCAACCCACGGAATAAAAAATTGCAACAAATTTTTAGACAATATTTTCACTGCTGTCAGAAAAGGAGCGGGGAACGCCACCAGAGAACAGTAAGACCATTTTTTACTGCATTTGCTGTGTATAAATACCAAAGGGAGGCATAGTGGTGACCTTACAGATAGCATGATTAGAATTACATACAGGCAAATCTCATGGAGAACTACGTCAGCGGATTCGAGATGAAGACAGGATATGTCAATATATGTAGGACAGGGCGGTTGAAGACAACCAAGGCTGAGAGACGGCAATTTTCAAACGCAAAGCTCCCACAAGTAACAGAGGCGTGTGAAGAGAGCTTCAAAAAGAATAATGACAAAGAGAGCATTTAAAGATGAAGCTGATAGCCGAAGAAAAACGGCGGTGGTTCTGCGGATCTAAATCTTGGAGCAGTTTAGCTTAGCTTAAAATCGTTGGATGCCATTGCCTTCCACACATAGAAGTAGTGCCGTAGTATTACATACTGTACATACAAATGCGCAGTGCACTCATATCAAACCAAGAAGCCAATTTCCAATATATGTATAAGTGGAGCTGCAGAAGAGTAGTCTCACTCTGTCCTAGTAATATACGCAGAGAAAAGACATCGAACTTAACTAAAGTTTCAGTTTTCGTGAAACTGATAGCACGTTTTCCGTATCTTCTTGTCTTTCAGTAGAAATGAGATGGAACTGAACTGAGATTCTCTTTGGTGTTCATTGTGTCATTGGTTAGGGTTACAGAGAGACTGTTATAGTATTGAAGTTACATGTCACGTTGTACTGTAGTACTCTTATACTCTGCTGCTAGTCTACACTGAATTGTACAGAACGTTACAGAAGAACCCAAAATCATTTGAATTCTGTCTGGTAATGCAGAACAGATACAAAATACATACATACTCCAGATACACACATACTGTACTTATATGGACAGCAAATTTAATATATTTATATGTTCGTAAATGTATATTACTAGTTGCAATATAGTATTGTTATCGTAATAGACGCAAGTGCACATTTGATATAGAACAACGTATGTCTATTTGTATGTAGAAAAAAACTTTTTATGATATGTATTAGCATATCACAGTATAAAATGGTCTAATACGCGACATTACTAAATAAGATGTTCGGAAGATACACAACATCCCCCTCAACTTAAAGTATATACATGGAAGTATACAAAGAAGAAGCAAATACAGCAGAAAAATTCTGGCACCAACTCACGAGCTGTGAGAGCTGGGTCTCATTTCATTTGCATCAACATCTGATCTTGATGATGTTTCCTCAGGATGGTCCTGCCAATATGCACAGCTAAATGTACACAATAAAGGGCCACTAGAATCACTTACTTTTCAGACCCGTCGTCCTTATTTATTTTATATGGGCTTACAGTGTTCTCCGTTCTCGTAAAATTTCCTCTTCACACAGATCTATACTAATCTACTGCGGATACAACAGAACTGGATTACTCGTCTAGTCTTATGGTCCTCTCTGCAGCTCAGTGTAATAGCTATTGTATATTAAATAAATGTCGCTGCTTGTTTCTGTTCTGGTATGAGCTGTGAGTCAGACACGTTGTTGGTGAAATAAGTCTGACAACTCGAGCTATAACATAATCTCGCCTTATATTTAGTTATTTTGCTGGAAGAGAGTACCTATTGGCAATAATTCAATGCAATGCTGTGTTGTAATAAGCCATCAAGGTAGAAAATAGGTGGGACATTACACTCGGGTGGTATGGAATGGAGATAGTAGCTGGCTAGGACTAATATAACGCTTCGAACTTGGGAACGGATTATGGTCGAAGGGAGACCAAACATAAACCAAACGATGAGAAGCATTGAGGTAACTAATTCCTCTCAAAATGGAAATAAATCATATCCATTAGTTCAGGAAACTCATTCCAGATTCAATGAGAGAAGATTAAGCGCGATCAAATTTCAAAGCTTGCCCTTCTCTATTCACTCTCTCAACTCGAGTTGACTGAAACTGTGAACTGAACTTTATTCAACAATCCACAGCAGCGCTAACAAGATGCAATATAAAATAATATTATTATGTAGTGGTACAGACAGCAGGACAGAGCAGAAGAACGGTATTTGTAGTAGCACCAACATTACATCCTACTCGAGGACCAAGAGTCTTGTTGAATCTCTTCATTCATTCTATCTGCTGCAGAAGTGGAGGCCGTGGCAGTATTCCGGTTCCAAGTTATTATACTTATCGCTTACGCTCTTCTCAGAGACTCCTTCCTTCGTGTTTGCTGCTGGAAACGTTCGAACTCTCTGTCTGCTTTTCTAAAGTGCTTTCACATGGGCAACACAGTTCACTCGGCTACGTTCATTCTACAGATACTTACAACATCTACACCAGACGAATCCGAAGGACTACTTGTATTGCCACCATGAGGGCCAAACCATCAAGCCCGTGCTGAATACAAGACTAAAGCAAAATCTACTAAGTCCGGAATTACTTTCCGGATACATGCTACGGCACTAACGGTAATGTAATGTAAGTATCGTTTACTTGAACATGGATTCGTCATGATATCGTATTCGCTGATAGTATGGCCAAGAGTTAGGCTAAGCTTAATATCTGATTAGATTTGGATTTTAGCTAATTCCCTAGTTTTGCATATACTATTAGATTACACTCGACAGCAATCCACTGAGCATACGTGATTTACATTTTTTGGAAGGCATTTAAGACGTAGAGACGGAAATAAGGGGAAGCAGTAGTAGTGAGAGAGAGACGGAGAGAGAAGGAAAGTTGATGTAATCTAGACACTAGGCTACAACTACCAGCGCAGACTTTTGTATTATAAGCTCAACGAATTTAAGAGCATCATTATGCGACTCAGTAATTTTTGTATCCACTACGTTTTATTTTTTAGTCAGTGCATCACAAAGAGAAATCTAAAAACGTATATTAAATTTCGAATTCTGCGATATGCTAAATATACACACGGAGAGGAGCGTTGGTTGTGGAGCCTATTATATGCAACACTGCATGTAAGTAGCGTAATATAAAATTATGTCGGGAGATTGCTTGTGCATATTCAATTTTGCCAACATGAAGAAATTATTTCCGGTCTCCTTTGTGCCATCATCCGGATCACAGAGTTTGTATTACAACCACGTATTCAAATCTGATTTATTTTTCTATAAGTTTTTCAGCAATTGCCAACTGAATCTAATAAGATAGGACGATGTGCGACGGCAGGAAAATCTAAGTGTTTTATTCCAGCAGTGTGGATAACTGATAAAGAGAAAAGTACTTACCTTCGTAGGTATTCTGTCATCTATGCTTTGAAGAATTTTAACCGGCTGCCCCAAGTACTTCCTAAATGTTCATAGATATATGCAATACTATACCTACCTTTAGTTCTCCCCAATTTTTGACAGATACCGACAGACTATAGACAGACACATTGGCATTCATTGCATAATGCGTAACATCAATAAACCTATAAAACTCTACACATCTGCAGTAATTATGACACACAGTTGGAAAATCTAAATGTCATTTCATGCATGTAATACTGCAGTTTTACTTTCTCATTGAGATTTAACCTTTTTGTAAACTCATTGATCTTGTGCATTAATTTTATTTTAATTAATTACATAGAAGCACATACAAAGTGATTTGTAGAAGTATTTTTGTATTTACCTACTGCACTATAAAGTAGATTTACAGACATATTAAAGCAAAATTTCCGTGACGAATCTGCAACCCCTTTACTTACGTACTAGATTTGCATCCATTTCCGAAATAAAAGCTAAGAAGCATGTTTGCAAATTGCTTCTTACAATCCGTCTGTATCTGCAACACAACATCTGTAAATCGTGTATTCACTATTTACCATCTGATTAGTAAACAATACGTGTAAAGAATCCGTGCAATATCTAATTCCCATAACTGCTTTAGATATCAATGAGAATAGGTGCTATACCTACTAGAAGTACCTAGTAGTACTTGTGAAAAGGACGTACCTATACGTACCTCTACAGGTACAGTTACCTATGGAGCAAAATGGATGGTAAAATTTTCATGGTGCACTATAGGGATTCATAATTTCATTTCTTTTGCTTTCATTGCTTGCTGCTTGCATTTGTTGGAAAAGAGTTTCTCTTTCATAGCGAGCGCGTTGAAATGAGAACGTATGGTTTAAACTCTATTCCATATAGCCATAACAAACGAAAAGAGTTATTGCAATTTTGTAGACTTTCTTTGTAATAGTAAGTTTACAGAGTATTTGTGCTAGTTCTTAGTAGTAGTTTCTCTATGAATTCAGCTTGCAAAAGAAATGCTCACCTACTTAAAGAAAGAGCAAGCCAATCTGAAAATGTCGGAGAAAAGTAGCATCATGAGAGAGGGAGAGAGAAGAACGTAAGAAAATCTAAGTTTTTACAGAATATGCTATGGTATAGTAGTACCATGAAGAAGTAGATAGATCCATATTGCAAACCTTATTACTATATATACACAGACTTGTAGTACTTTATAATACAGAGAGAAGTTCAATGAGTTGAGCCTGACTAGATTGGAGTGGATTGGTTTGTTTGGAAGCTATAGGGTTTCTTCCCGTTTCTACACAACTGTAGTTGTAGCATACTTACACACACACACTCCACAGGAATCTTTTTTGGATTGTTGAGCGTATGTGAGGAAAGTGACTAAAGCTTCCGCCAAGCCAGATCTAAAAACCGACTAGAAGAAAGGAATAAAGTAAAGTGAGCAACTTGTCCCCGCCAGGCTTAGAAGGCTATGCTCCTACGTTACTTATCTACTACGATGCTTGTTGGTGGTGTTCTCCCGTTCTCCCTGTATTTTCCACCAGCACTCCTGGATGGAACTGGAACCAGGAGCCCAAGCAAGTTGGCCGAGTTGTGATGTAATGTAAAGGCATGGCATGCAATGCGATGCCAACCATTCGGGCTTCATATATGTTCTATTGCCTCTTGCATTCTATTTAAACAAACTGCTGGATACCTTCATCTTATAATATATTTGTACATACATACGAAAGTACTATAGCCAGAAGAACCTTTGCACAATAATGCACATTCAATACATACGTGTAGTATTGTACATATCTATATACTTACTATTGTGTACTAACGGTAGTAGAGAACACAGTACACTCTCAGAGATTCCATGAACTCTGGACCATTACGTAGTTCAATTCAGTTCTGTACACTTTCATCCTAGACTTCCTTTCTTCAATTCTATTCATCCTTGTTTAGCTCTGATGTGATGTTACGGCTTTATGTATTCGCTACATACATGGCAAAGTCTCTAAGAAGGGTACGTACGTTTTGTATGTATGTTTCTTCCTCTACCAACTATTCTTCTCTCCACTCAACAAAGAAATGAAAGGAAGTCACACGTAAGAGAATGTAATTTAATTTACAACAACTGCATCATCCTATTTGACGTGAGTGAACATGGGGTCCAGGACAGACAACTTTTCTACATGTACAATAAAGGTATACTACTGGCAAGAGTAGTCAGGCAGGATGAGGGTGATGTATCAACTATGAAATAAGAAAACCGGACTCAAGATTACTTGGACTAGTAGTCTTTCCTCGATTGGTTCAGCTATTTGTATGTGGTGATGGGAGATAGAGAACTGCAACAACTCGTGATTTTGCCTCTACCTTAAGCAGATACTTTCATTTCATGAAACTTCAATTGATGCTTCTGACATTCCCTTGTTTTCCTAGCTATTCACGTATTCTTAGTTTCTTAAGAGTCCAATATTCGGGAGCAAGATTAAAGATGTGTTGTAGTGCGGATATAGAATTGCAAATGTTTAGTTCCCCTTCCTTCCTGTCAATCGTTACCTTTGTTCAGATAAACTCCGTCAGTCAGATTCAGATCAGGAGTTGCCTTATTTTAGACAGTCGAGATAGACTCCATACAAAAGCCTTTTAGCCTCGTCTTTGCGTTGTTGAGTTCTCCTTTACACTAATAACTAACTACATCGAAACTAGATATTTTCTGTTCATGTCTGCAATAATAAGCTCAACTAACTACTTATTGTTGAAAAATAGTTAGATTGATGACAGACTGTATTTTTGACTTCAGCATTTAGGATGCTGGAAGCAGTTTCAAGGAGAAGATACTTTTACAAGTAGGCAGTGTAGTAATATTGTTGTTGGTTTGGATTTTGGATTATGTATTCAATTCTGTTCAAAGTAACTGGTATAACACAAATCCTTCCAGCAGATCCAGCATAGTATAAAAAAGGGCTTTATTAGCGCCTAATTCTAAGAGCAAGGTCTTCATCGAGTTTCAACATTTTTGGTAGCCGAAGTCTAGTAATACTTATTACGATGTTGATCAGATTAATAAGTAGATCAATAATATTTCATTTGTAAATTGTGTCCATATCAATACTTACCGTAATTCCGTAGTAAGAAATTGTTAATACATGTAAATCCGTACTAACACACGAATTCTGAACCTCTCTGTATAAAAAATGTCAGTACATGTCATGTGCTTACTATTTATAAGCTCGAAAAGCAATCAAAACCTACGGTAAATACAAACTTAAGCCTATGGGTATTTTATACCGTGCCTAAATATTTTAGGACAAATATAATATGAACCTTATAAATATAAAGCAAAGAAATAAAGGTTTTAGAGAATAGGTACTATACAAACTGTATGGAAAATTCAAAGAGAATATAATAAACTGTATTGTAAACTCTTTTGAAAACAGCACCAAAAGATATTTATGATCATTGTACACAATATTTACACACTACAGTAGAAAATTGTGGAAAATGTGAAAAGTATGTGAAGTAGATCATTTCTTATATGAAATGTTTGTAATTTAGTTATACATAGGTAATACTGCGATGCAAACACAAGGCATGTGTTGCAGGCGTGTGTACGAATCTTGAGATGAGTATCTGATCTGATGAGTGGATGCCAAAATGCCAACAAGCCTAAGTATACAATTTTGTCAGGAGTGAATCTCTACAGCAATGTTGAACCATATGGTTAGATGTTGTCTGGTTGCAATTGGAAAGTTAATGAAATCATCTCTGAAACTTGAGGTTTCTTAGTTTCTGGCTGACTTCAAAGGACATAATTTAATTCTGTTTAGCCAATATTTGAGATGCTGTAAGACGATTCGAGAATGCTGTGCTTCTCAAAGTAAATGATTAAATGATATCAAAGATTTTATACTGTGTACTGTACTCTAACATTCCGGTCCATATTTGATTTGATATTATGCTACTAACTAATCAAATACAACTTCAAAATGACCAAAGAACGTAAGTCTTACTATACGTCACGTGTACTTAAATCATGTTTACTGGATACCTACAGAATAATTTTATTATTATAACAAGACTGACTCAAATTAAAACAACGAAGATATATATAGCAAATGCACATCAGTCCCTGGGCAGAGGAAGAACTTAGCTCGACTTTTGAACTGATGCTTTACAATTGCAGTTTGAGGCATATTTGTTCCTGCACGAACTTAATTCAGGAACACTAGTACAGATATTAAGAATTTCAAAAGTTTAGTATAGTACATATAAATCACTAAATCTGTCTGTCAATAGCATATCAAACTCCTTATTGCTTTTATGTTCTGTCTCCATTTTAGTACATCTTATAGAATTCGTATGAGGATTATAAAATTGCAAGTACTCTCATGCTGCCAGGAACCTTTCTAGGATTGACGGTTTCATTAAAGTTATGTGTGCACATAATAAATATTCTGTAAATATGAGCATGTGAAGAATGCGTGCAATATTGTGAAGTCAATAAAGTATGTTGTAATATGTGTATGCAAACGAAACAATATGCAATAAAAGAATCTGAATGTAAGCCAAAAAAATTCATGTCAAGATAAAGTTGGTACATCTGCTCTACATGCGGGTATTTGAGTATTCGTCGTGATCCTGTGTACAGTACTACAAAGTAGGCAACGGTAATGGTAATATTCTATTAGAGATGTTAAGACATAAGGAAAAAGTCAATAAAGTTGACGGCTAAAGTTGTAGCTACGGGGAATTTGACTGAGGCTACTCACTTGAAATATCTGTAAACACAATTCAATACAGTACGTTAGTCTGTCTGGTTAACTGGTCTGGAAATGTACAGCTATAATGGCACACGTCGAAGAGACAGGAAAGGACACGTAGCGGAGTTGCTTAACCTAAAAGTGCTGTCTATGTGTAGGTAATGTATGATGGGATAGTTGTAATATTGGTAGAGTCTTGGGAAATTTGGCTCAGTGCAATCATGTCAGGATGTCGGTCCTTGGCTTGGCATTGGTATGATCGTGCTAGTATCTCTTGAGAGCCTCTATCTCCAGTCGACCTCTCACTCATAAGAATGGCTCATGAGTAGGCACTAAAAATGGCAAAAATGCTTTATGGCCGGACCTTCTTTCTCACTTTTACATCTGAACAAGTCGAGGATGAAATGCACTGCATGCATGTACGCACCTTTCTTGCCTAGCTTGTTTCCAATCCAATGTTTCCGGAAAACCATAAAATTCTCAAGTCCCGGGTTTATTCTTCACAAGATACCATAGCAGTATTTTCATGTATGGTTATGTTGTTCAGTCTTGTACTTGCTCTAACTTAAATAAAACACAGAGACATCAGACATTTGAGATGTACAACCGTGTGTGTTCTGTGTACGTGCATACATGAACGAACGGCTTCTTTTCTCATCTCTATAAATACTCCGTTTATGTATTGGAGTTATCGAAGAATAGACAGCCCATGTAGACACGGGTCGCTGGACAACTACTCTCCCCAAATTGCACAATGCTCTTGCGGAGACTTATTGTTCTTAAGAAATGTTGTTCTTTAATATCTCCGAGTGACAAAGTGCAACAAAACAAGAGCTTCTTTCGAATTTTGCCCCAATAGTTTTAATTGACGTTTTTTTCAGTTTACCAATCTAAGCAATATTCGCGTCTGCAATCAGGAAGTAATTATTCCAGTTAGCAATTAATATAGTGAGTAGATAAAGAATAAAGAAATGCAGAACTTGTAAGGGGCAAATATTCAGAGGATTAATGAAATTGACTGAAAGTTTTACATTTAAAACGTCAACCATTCAGGAGATTAACGGAATTTAATTTTTTTGTCAGTTTAAAGTGCAAACTAAGCATTCAGGAGAATAAAGCAAATCTAGAATCTCGGTACAAACTTTGGATCATTCTAGCGTAGTGTGAGTTCAGATTTAACGAGGGTTCGACCCCGTCGGACACTTGACTGGATCCGTACTACCGCACTGATCGTAATGATAAGTATCAATAAAATCTGTAGTTTAAAAGAGCCTGCGCTGCCGATTTGCTAAATCACACATAAAAACCTGTAACCAATGCAAACTATTTTATGTTCTTACACCCATTTTGTACGTGCATTTTATTTTAGCGTTGCATTATTCTATGGAGACAAATCAAGCTTGAACATCTAAAATTTACGTAACACTAACGTATTTTCTATTATTATTATTATACACTTACCCTTTGCTTTAAGGCTTATAAATACATTTGACTTCACTTGACGCATATTTCAAAGTACTTAATCTAAATATAATAAAAGTTAGAACACTTTGAAAAACTGCTAAATTACAAATACCATTACGTAGGTGGAGGTACCATTTCCTTCCCAACCTTTTCCCATTGAAAATAAACCGGTTAAACACCGCAGTAGCCAAGAAACGTATGGAACAGTGACACTGTGGTGTGAACTATGACACGATAACATTAACTGTAAAACCATTTATGTTAGCAGCAATACAATAATTACTAATTACTATGACTGGTACATGCATTTAAAAATATTATGTAATTGGTCGATCTTCAAATATAAATTTAGCGATTTAAACTTACAAACCTAAGTATATTTGACATAGCAGCATTTAAAATGCAATGTACAGTTCCGGCTGTGTTGACACAGTAGTCAAAAAGTCATTATCTCAAACCGTTCTTGAGTTATCATGCGAAGAGACGGACAGACAGACGCAAAAGGCAAGAAATACAAGAAACTTACGTTTCTTAATATAGTAAGTAACTAGCAAAATGAGCGTGGGTTGAGATTAACAAGAATGTTTTATCCGGCTTCATCAGAACCGCAAGAACAGTTGAAGAAACCATACAACAGGCAATGTTCGTTCTATTCTGTTTATCTTTTTCTCCTGGTATTATACAGTACATAGCAGATTTTCCATGGACTTCGTTTACAACATGATGTAGAATACATAGCTCATAGCGTGTATAATCTGCACTGTGCACTGTTAGATTCTTTTTACTACTCGACAATTCGAGTTGTGAATTGTGGTTTAGTTACTTGGGCATGATAGAATTTTCCTTGGTTCTTGACTACGTACTATATAGTCTTAGCATAGTTTCTTGATAGGACTACTATGGTCTTAATATTTTCTCTGAACGACTTGCTTTGACTCACATTACATCAGTTCGGGTATTTCTCCCTAAAGCTGAACAACCTAAGTAACATTATTATACACCTTAAATACAGAGTAGTAAAGCAACGCATCCTTGTTTCATCATATCTATACAAAATAGTACAGCAAATTTTAGTACTTACCTAATCATGTCGCTACAAATACTTAATACTATACACGTCCTGTATTCGACTTCTAATACGAAATATATAAGAAAATACATCCAGAAATGAATCGTACGAGAGAATAAATACGCATTTATAAGCTTTATGTTCAGCAAAAGAGAAAGTGAAGGGAAAGAGGAAGCCTGAAGTTGTATTCAGTAGTCATCACTTCAGTGCATAAGGATGATATAAAGTTTATACTCCACGAAATGCTTTACTTACTACACAAGTATGATGTGAAAGAGCTAAGCTGAGGCGTTCATCGAGCCATGTAATCTGAAGCCAAGTAGTGTATAAATAAGAGACGAGACGCTGAAGAACACAGAAGAAGGGAAAAGAGACTCACAACATACTGCCTTTCTTTCACTACACTCTCAACATGGCCATGGTGGGTACTTATTTCTATGAATGCACATATTATACGATATATACTGTAACAAAATCTACTGCTACCTTACCACAGAAAATAAGTACTTTGATTATTATACCAGAGTACACTTAAAACTCACTAGATACAAGTACAAGTGGAATAACTATGTATTCAGATTCACTTGAGGTTGCGAGAAACAGACGCGAATTTGTTGAGTTTTCAAACCTCCCACCTTAGAGCTCTAACATCTCTCGGAAGGAGGTTATGCTGTGCATACAGCATACAGACTACATCAAGACGCGAATATACAGATACTTGGTAAGTAAAGAAAACTAAAGATGAGATGATGATAGACAGTATTTTCTTCACTCATCTACCCTGTAGAAGCAATAATGATATTAATATTATGGGATTTGAAGTTTACAATTTACCTTTTATTTGTACAGTAAATGTTACTAAAGGTAGCATAAGATTTATACCATCGTCTGAGATATATTTAACTATAAATAGCAATAGAATAACACAGAGATGGCACACTACTCAAATGGATGATAAAACAGAGAGATGCGGAAAAGCAATGTATTTTGTCTACTTTAAATAGGCAAGAAGTACATGGCATTTCTCTGGATAATAATAATGGTAAGGCAATAATGAATAGGTTTATTAGGGTAAACGCAGAAATAATATTCGTAAAAAGCTGTAAGAGTCCGCATTTCAGTAATTATAGTAATTAAGTGTTAGAAATCTTGGAAGGTAAGGATTATGACTGCGAACCTGTAAAGAATACGACTTTATAACTACAAAAATATGTTAAGAAAAGAACCAATTAAATCTTTGACAATGTGAAAAAATAGTAGTAGGGGAGGCTAACCTCGGTTGGGAAATTTTTCATTTGACTAATTTTCATTATTAATCTGAAAAACTTGCAAAAGATTTTTTATGCGTAATATATTGCAAATG
>JABASD010002646.1:0-25005 GCA_019776165.1 Pogonognathellus flavescens
GAGAGAGAAGCCGAAACTCACAGCGGCTGTCAAAAGAAGAGCAGAAGAGTTCGACCGGAGGTTGAGGTGAGTACGTGAGATTTGTTGGTAGATGTTTCAGGGACTTTGTTATTAAATATTTACCATCATTATCATTAACTAAGTTTTTTGTATATTTATTCTACAATTCAACAATCTTCTAGGTTCTTGACTAATCTCTTATCCTTGAGGATCCTGATACCTGAAGGTTGTTTTCGTGTTCCTAGAGAAGAGTAACATTATTTCTTGTTTAGATTCCAAATAAATCTTAAAAACATTCAGTGTTCGCTTCATCTCATTCTCATCATCGTTTACCGGTAAGTGGTAATTACATGAGTACTGTTACATTGTATACTGTTATCATTATTATTTATGAAACACAAAATTCGTCTTATTTATTTAGAGAATTTAATTGAATACAATAGAAAAATGGCGAACGCAGCAACAGAAATCGATTTGGACTTCCATATACAGTTTCCTACACCGGCTGATTCGGAAGATTCTAATAAGGAAACAGTAACAACTATCAGAACACGAATTGCAAATTCAAAGATCAAAATGTCTGATGGTGAAAACGAACCGAAAGATGTTCTCGTGGTTCTTTTAGGTTGGGCTGGAGCACAAGACAAATATTTGGCCAAGTATTCGGAATTTTACAGGAATCAGGGGTAGACACGTATTTTAATCTTTCGCAACAAAAGCCATGGAATATTAATGAATATTTCCTATTTGTATTAGTAATAATAAAAATACATTTTGTTTTATTTCAGTTGCATAGTTTTGCGCTACATATCTCCTATAAAAGTTTTATTCGTGGATACTGGAAAACTTCCACATTTGGCTGCACGGTTAGTCCGTCTTCTTAAGGAACTTCAATTGGAATCTCATCCTACCTTCTTCCACGTCTTTTCAAACGGTGGAGGATTCATGTACAGTTACATCCTTCGAGAGCTTGCTGCTATTGAAGACTGTCAAATTGATCTTCGCGGAACAATTTTTGATTCTTCACCATCGCCTAGAAATCTTTTAACAGTATTCCGAGCATTGAGTAACATTTTCTCTGGATTCGGAGGGTAATAAAACCATTGCACACAATTTAACCAAGTTTATAATTTCGTCAGTACAAAAATACTAATGAATATTAATACACACTAATATAGGTTTAACGGACTGGTAGCAATATGTGTCGTGTTCATATTGGTTCTGCAAGTATTCTGGTATCATTTGAAAGCTGCATCTGTTTTCTGCATTTGGGGGGAGAGCATGAGTGACTCATTGGAAGTTTCTAGTCGCCAACGGGAAGATGCGCCTTTGCAAAATTGGATAGGAAGAATGTCCCGTTTAAGAAATCACAGCTGTCTCTTTATTTACTCCGAAGCAGACGAACTCATTCCATTTTTGCAAATCGAAATGTTTGCAAATTGTTTAGAGAAACACGGGAATCGAATAACTAGGTTGAAGTTCAATGATTCTGCTCATGTTCAGCATTTCAGAAAGTACCCGGAGGTATGCACATTTTCCCATTATCTTTTATATCGCTACTTACATTCATCATTTTACTATCCATTCACAGTTGTTCCACTTTGTAGTCATGAAAGGAGTCCAGTAAAAGAATTGAGCACAAATGCGTTTTAGCTGTATCGATTTGATTGCTATCAATTAAATTGCTAACGGTATGCATTCTGTTTTTATTTTATGATTCCAGGAATACACCAAAGCTCTTGCAGACTTCATTCACCAGACAATGGAAGAAAACAAGGGACGCACTGTACTGTGGAAAGAATATTGATCTAACTGGAAAGAATATACGAATTGAATTGCTGTATACTGACTGTATATTAGTATTAACATTAACTATATAATATTATCTAGAATTTATCGCCGTGTTGACACGGTATTTAATTTTCGTCAATCTTTTAGTATGGAAGCCCATCTGCCTCATTAACACAGATCTGAAACAATGTTGCACTTGCATTAGACACCTAATATGAGTAGTTCTAGTTCCGCAATTGCAACAGTACAGTTAATAATTATAAATAAATATAGTTTTATCTACCTTAGTTGGGTAAAAAAAATATGCGCGATGGAAACATAATGTAATGCAGTATAACATTTACATGCATTTCCTACGAAAATAGGTATTAAATTTTAGTCTGTAGAAAATAATTGTGATATATGTACTGCGATCCTAATTGTCAGGTCTTCTGCAACCTGTAGTACACATAATATTGTGAATCTCTTAAAAACTCTGAAAATGACAGTCGAACTTGCCGATATATACAGTAGGAGTAGTATAAGTAGTGTAGACGTCATAATAATATATAGTTTGTAATATGTCGTAAAGTAAAGTGTACAGAGACAAGAAATACGTATGCATTTATAAATAAAGCACTACAATCTTAAACATAGCGTTAATGGACCCTTAAATGGTAACGTAAACCTCCACTGGGCACTGGACTATGCAAATAACTGTAAAATCCTTCTACACCTGGTCCTGGTTGCAAGTTTATTAGTTTGTAGATAATGTACAGCTAATTGTATTGTAAGATCATTAATATTTGCAGTTATGTATTTAAAATGCATTCCACTACTAATAAGTGTCATGTATATTAATTGGTGCACATGTGTACATATTAATTAAATAGTTGTCTGTAACTGCCAGATGAGTTACCAAATGTTATACAAAGTTGGATGATAAAAGCATGCTGGGTTGGGTCAGTTGGGTTATAAGAAGGAGGGGTACCACAATTTGACTCTCTCTCTCTCTCTGTCAATAATACAGAACGATGCTATTAGTTTGTAGAATTAGAATATAATAAACTATTATAACCTATTAAAGTTAACGATGTGATCACACAAAAATATGTGTAGCCTCTAAAAACGTGTAGTATTTAGGAGTTTTCTAATTTAGACAATTTTATCCAAATCAGACCAAAGTACGTACGAATAAAAGAATAAAACCTTACTCTAGTCTCCAGGCTTTACCAAACGTATTAATTACTATTTATTGTTCTGCTTTTATCTTTATGGCATGATTTGATGATAATACTCATTAACTGTTTACTGTATCCAACGTGGACCTAATTAACGAATTGCAAATATTTGCACGGGAATTTTCGAGTACCTGCCCACAAAAAAGTTCAAATACATTTTGCAAGTACGATTATTTATAATTTTACATTTAAGCAACAATACTTCATTTACTAGCGAGCTAATTAAGTTGAACATTTTCAGAATATTAGAAATTATTACATTTTACACATTGTTGAAGCATCTGAGAAAAACATGGACTGCCTATTCGTGATACCTTCCGCCCTTACATGTGCAAGTATTGCCAGCACAATAAGATGATCCAGCTTTGAAGCCTCGACCTAAACTAGCACAGCACGTACTGCAACGTTGCTGGTTGGATGGGCAATGTCTGGAACATCCACTTGCTTCAGCATCTTCCACCACTACAATAATCAATTGAAGATTGTATAATTTTAAATCCTAATTATAAGTAAAATATTTAAGAGAGTTTATGAACAATAATTTTGTTACCTAAATGGGTTGTGGCTAGTACCACCAACAAAATGACAGCAAAACTTTTCATAATTCCAAGGAATTTTGAAATAATTATCGAAGATAACGAAAGATAGATGAAGTATATTGTATATTATATCGTTTATAAATTTGAAACCAAGTAAGAGCTTTTATAGCAATTTCATATCATGTCATATCTACCATATACCACTTCATGAACTCCAGAAATCTAGAACGGAAGATTTGTGGCAAAGGTTGAAGTTTGTGGTTATCAAGTAAATGCAACAAAACTAAATCTTTATCTGATTTTTCTTTATCGCATTTCTAAATACATAAAACGCTTATACTTACAAATACAAAGCATGAGTAGTGCACTTGCAACGGAACATGTGTCGTATAAGCTTACGCTATGCTAATAAAACGCAAGTTTCCTCATTGGTTCATAGAAGTATCATTCGCCACAGTTATTGATGAACTGTTTTTGTTTGCAAAATACATATAACTTGACTTACGATTTGTAATAAAATTTCCTTGTTGGGTTAACTTGCTTTTATATTATTAAAATGTATGCAGTTTCTTAAAAAGTATCCGAACTATTTTTATTTGCTTGAAATTATTTTTATCTTATAATACACTTGGGGTTTATTGGGGCAGACAAGGCCATAACTAGGATTCCGGAATGGCGAGGGCTCGAGTGATTTCGGAGAGAGAGATAGGAGAGCTCAGAAAGTAAAAGTAAATTTTTGTAATAAAAATGACCCCTTTTTTCCAGAATCGAGGGGAGGCTCAAGACCGGGAGCCCGTAAGTAGATACGCCCTTGCTTTCAGATGCTTTCATAAATAATAATAATTATAGTTACAGAAAAATTAATAATTTGATTTTGACTCTGCTTAATAGGCACAATTGGCCATTAATTTTTAATTTGCTGTAAAGGCAATAAACTTTAAATGTTAACCTTTGTACAACCTACAAACAAATAAAATTATACGTTTGTTTGTGTTTGCCTTTGCATTGCTATAACTTATAGGACAACAATTTTCTATTGCTTAGGAAGAAAATCAAACCAAAAATCTACACGGGTAAAAATACTTTTATTTGAAACTTTGTTTTATGATTTACGTATTTACATAGCCTATAATAATAGTACTCGAATTTTATAAATCGATTTCTTGAATTTAAGCTATACTTATCTTATACTCATTCACAATTACAATAATTATCTAGATGTATGTTATACTGACTAAGTAAAATATGAAACGTAATCATATAAATAACTGGAAACTTCTAATATCTGTAAGTATTTTATTTAACGTATATATGTAATTGCTTTCATCAATGAATTGTCATTAAAAGTTTTAGCTTAGCATATAGATAGGTGAACAATTTATAGTAGGTAGGTACATGCAATTAATATTCTTACAAATTCTTACTACAATGATACGTGTGTATGCGTATACATAAATCACAAAACCTTAAAATATTTATGAGTACATAAATTACATAAGTGAATAAAGTATTATAGTTTGTGGATTAAAATATTTTATATTTTTACAATTTACAAATCATGCGTGTTGTAAATTAGGTCAACGTTTCCATTGCACTCGGATTTCATATCTGTACTATAAATATGCTTTCATGTTTGTTGAATCAAGTTTAAAAGTAGAAATACGGGTTTTAAGTCTACAAACAAAGATACATCTTCAATAATCTTCTGCTTACTTTTAAACTGTCTGCTGGGATCTTATAAGATACTATAAACATCGCATACATCTGAAAGATTCGTAGAACCGGTTGGCTTTTAATCGCCGTAAGAATTTCTTGGTAGCAACCCACTGCCTTTACACGTCACTATCATCTAGTTTCACATACATTACATAGGTAGGTACAAGGTACATGTGTTGGTCTTCTTGTAGTAATAAACGAATAGAAGAATATTTGGGATCATTGCTTTATAAATGTAGCATAATATCTACAGGCTATATAATATCTCTGCACATATTTATACATGGTAGCTTTTTTTAACGCGTCCAGATGCAAATATGTTTAAGATGATCTTTCTTTTTTTTCAGCATCCTGCACCAATAACTCCATTTTTCTTTAATTCCTGGCAAACAACGGTTTTAAATTTACGTTGGCTGTTATTTAAATTATCTTCGTCGAATTCGTCATTGTAAGTGATCCAAGGGACGAAGTAGAGTTTTGGTGAGAGACCATGTGTCTTTCTTCCATTTGCAGCCAAAAGTTCGTCCCCTTCAAGACCCTCAGTACACTTTTTGATTTCTGTGGTGTCAATTTTGTTCGCTTCAGCACATTCATCCAGGGAATTTGGTGGATATGAGGAACTCATTGAGCAATGAACAAAGTCCAAGGTCACATTTGGGTCCTTGATGTATTTGATGGCACAAGCGTGCATTTTGTTCCCTTCACACTCGGGTTTTCCATGTTGACAGTCGAAAGAATACGATGTAGGAGAAATTTGAACAGTCTAAAGCAAAGAAACAAACACAAAATGTTGTTAGCATTTGAAAAAAGTTTTTCAGAGTAACATTTGAAAAAAGCTTATTAAATATTTTCAATGAAAACGTACAGATGCTTTTCCGTAAGGCACGAGCTCAACATCAAAAGATTTGCCAAGATCCGTTAATTGTTTTGTAGGGTGCAGTTGAGAACGAATAAATCTTTTACTGTCTCCACACAAAGTTTCATAGTAAACCGAAACTTTCAATTTATTTTCCTGCAAACCATATCAAACAAGAATATTTCAATCATAATTCACATATCTTTTTCATGTAAAATGAAACACACTGTAATTTTACTGTTTTAAGACATTATAAAAATTCCTTCTATTCATAAATCAATGGAATGATTTACTAATACATATAGAATTATTTTACAAAACTGAAATTTTACCTGTGCAAAAGCAGCAGCAATAAAAACAAGGAAGAGAGGAATGATAGACTTCATGTTTGTCCCTGAACTGCTGCAGTAGAAATAATTTTATAATTATCAGAAACACTACTCGTTGAATTCAACGTGTACAGCAAAAAAGAGTATTAAATGCACACAGTAATGCAATACACCTTCCCTGACCACACAAACACTCAAACTACTATTACTCAGAAACACGAAACACAATCCATCTACAAAGAAGAGTCCACTGATGCGATACAAGGATGAGACGTTTTTATGAATGCTCCAAGTTCTAACTTACTCACACTACTACCTATACAATACACTTACTATACTAACACACTATACAAATGTACTTATAAAATAAAATAATATTCATATTCTTCTTTAAGTGTTCCTTTACCACATACTAGTACTAATATAGAAAAACGAAGGTGTGACCAAGGTTTATATAGTTAACACACAGTTTTTGGATACCACAGAGGTAAAATACTGCAGCACAAGGCACAAAAAGGTACTCAAGTAATAATGTAAAGCGGTTGAATAAAATAATGTCTAGGTAAAAGAGTGTTATGTAAATATGGCAGTGCTCTCGTCGGAAACAGACACTCCTTTAGCAGCACCACTTGCCACTTACTGTCTGAAATTGAATGGAACAATGATATTAATATTCTAAAATATTCCAGAGAAAGTGACATGCAAAATATCCCAAACTATCATCATTAATTTTTTATAGACAACTAGCTATAACTATTAAACATAGATGCAGTAGATAGGAGGTAGATCTATAATATGGGTGTCCCCTATATATAGAAGACCACAATAGTTCTGTAGGGGACAAAATAATTTTTTTATGTAGATCCCTTCACTTATTCTCGTTCACTCTTCTGAATTACTTATTGGTTCTCAGGTTCTCACAGCATCCTTTCTGAATGCACAATCTAATCGAATGCACTCACTCTGCATTCAAATAGTGTCAAGACAAGAGAACTCTTTGTTAACGTCATTATTTTATAGATACACTCGTTGAAATTGATATACACGTCTTTATTGCAGTTTTATTGTGTAAAGAAGAATATTACATTCTCTATATCTATTTCATAGTAGGTATAATATTACATTTACTTTACTAATGCAACTTAAGCATCGCTTTCAATCTTGCTTACTCATATTGCATTTTATATCTGTATATCAGGTATTTTAGGTTTATTATACATGCACACACAATACAACAATGAAATACTTAGTCAAATCCAAAGTGGATAGTAAAGAGCAAAGCATTACACCATTTAAAAGACAACAAACTTACAACAGCACACCTAAAGCTACAATATACCTGTATAGACAGACCTAAGGAGTAAGATGGTATGGTACAATACAATTACATGACTATAACAATATGCACATAAGATACACAGGGAATTACATAGTTACTTCTATCAAAATGGTTGCAGGAATACATTAGGAGATATTATAATAATATACTGAGACTGAATTGGGCAAACGTTTAGCATGCAATAATACTGAATGTATGTATATATACACAGACAGGAAAGATTTCATTCTGCTTTGGTACCTCTGGGCATAAAAGCGTGTAATCTTTCTTTACAATCTTATTTTGCACAATACGAATTGCAAACAGCAAATAATAGCATCCCTATCAGACTGACTTGCGTATGACGTGCATTTAAAGACAGTATGCTATACTAAACAGTAATACACTTGTGTTTTCTTGGAAAAGTTCTGCAGATTTGAAGACATAAAACATTAGAGCTGCGATTTTTAGCTTTTTAGCTTGAGCATTCTATGCTTTGTATAAAAGACAAAGATTTTGTACAGCATTTGTTTGTTTGTTTGTATAAACAGATTTTAACAGTGTAGTTACATGTATCTTTGACGCACAAGAGCTAAATCTGCGTCATGGATTGAATATTCAGTATTTGTAAGGACTAAGAATACATTTCATTTTTGCAGTTTGTTGAGCAAAACAGGATGAGGGTTGGACTTGTATGCATGTACTTATTTCTTTGGTGCGAAAATAATTTGTGAGATAATAATTTTGCCAATTTGAGCGTACCACGAGCGAATCCTTCTCACTGTAGAGTGTAAACTATTGCTTTCAATTTCAACTAAATCTGCTGCTATTGCATTTTTTGCTAGCAATAGGTACCTTTATGTAATTACAGATAGTTAAAACCCACAGAATTTAGTTAACGTACCTTTTATAGCATTATACCCTGTATACGGTATGAACAAATGTGATTCGAGTTATGGAACACTTAAAACTAAGGTACATTTACATAGTACTAAAGTACTAATATTATTATACAGTCAATTATTTGTATACGTGCAGGTAAAGATTTAACATAAATTCGATTTTATCTACATTTTTATGCAAGTCATCCTTTTTTGCTGCAAGAATAATTTTTTGCGCTTAATCTTTGCAGGAAAACAGAAAGTAAATCAGAATCACGAAGTAACTACCTGAATTGATGATTATTAGGATTATTATTACATAAATACAGTAAGTATACTACCTATATAATTTATATAATACATTTTACATAGGTACCTGTATATACAATATACATAGATACAATAATAACTTTTCTGAAATTGTATATTGCACCACAAATGATCAAATGTTGGTATGATTCAGAATAAAACAAAGTAGCTGAAGAATAGACAAACTAAATATTCATGTAAAGAAACTTATAAAGTCCAGGATAACTGATTGACCATATTTTTGAAATTGACCTTTCTTGTGTTAACCCAAAAGAGCAAACTATGTTAGAAGGAATTTTAAGTCAATTCGTTCATGAGGCATCGCTGTTATAGGTAAACATTCGAAATATTCCCATAAAGTAGCGTCCGCTACATTAATAAACATTTATTGCCACAATGTAACATAAACAGTCTTATTGTAAGTAGATTATTAGATGCAAACGACTGGATTACTAATGGACTATAAAAAATGGGCGTTCATATGAAAAGAGAATCAAACTCGGTAGTAAAACTCAGACTCATGCAAAATTTTCAAGGTAATGTTTATATTTAAATTATGTGTTGCGCAAACTGGAATTATTGTTAAATTGTTATGCAAATACACTACAATTCTTCGAGTTGTTTAAAAAATGCGGACACGCCATGTTATATCATTAGGAAAATTTATTTCTACTTGCTACACACTTTTATAAAGAATTGTTTTCAAAATGCCACTTCCATGATGATGCGTGATAATGATAATGAATATTTACTAATATTTAACCCATGGAGGTCTGTAATGATTAATTTTTCTGAGGAATCTTGCCTGCATTTGTCCAACAGTGGAAATGTGTTTATAATGTTTGCTCCGCATGCTACTACTTGATACTTCAGGCATAGATTTGACCCGTCTTCTTGGAACAAATCTTTGATGATCTTGTAAACCACCAGTTGTGCCAGTTGTTGTATTTTTGCTTTTTGAAGAGTGAAATGGAACCTTATTTCTTAATTCTGTCAAAGACTCCGATTTCCCTGGCATTTTGCGCAGATTACTACGTGACGACTCCAGATTGAATCCCGGTGTATTTATCGGAATTTCAGCAGCAGGGACATCCATATCGAATTTTTCCTGCAAAAAACAATGCGGGTAAAATATTTTCAGCCCGAATTAATATTTTTGAGAATGTTGAGCTACTGGGATGAGAACTGCGGAGGATTTACCTTCGCATAAGTCTGGAAAGCACTTTCACAAGATTTCCGTGCATTTTCTAAATCGTGATTGTGACTCTTAAATTGGCTTTTCATATTGCAAAGACGGACTAACATCGGATCTCTAGCCAATTGCATCATCTATTAAAGTTTAACAAATTTTTTCAATAATAAAAATCCACAGTATTTCAAATTCCAATTCATTTGTTAAATCGTCGACTACCTTAATCTCAAACAATAGCTTCTTTTCATCATTCTTGGATAACTTATTTTTCGCCGTCTGCATCTCTGGAGATATTTGGCTAATATGATCAAGTTGACGTTGGGTGGATTGAATCTTGTTTAACAGATTGGCAGAATATTTGGTGAGATACGTTTTCTCATGTGATATTTTGCCATTTGAATCTAAATGTCTTTTCACATGGAGGCACATTTTGCGACCTTCTGGATTTTTAATGAAAGAATTCCAAACAGTTTTAACAGTTATAGGTTCAGTTTCCTCTTCGAACATTTCAGATTCAGAGGGTATACTGCTTTGTTCATTTTCCTCATGATCAGTTTGTTTAATCGCTGCTGGAGATTTGGGTGATTTATGATTATGAGTCGCTGGTTTTGTTTGAGCTTTTTTGTTTGCAGGAGAATGAGATTTCCGTCTATTAATTTTATCAGTTGTCTTCTTTGATTCCAATTTTGATTCCTTCCTACTTCCAACACTGCTCCGTTTCCGCGATTTTTTCGCAATTTGTGACGATTCTTTTATTTTTACATGTTCTTCCGGTTCCTTTTTATGTTTTCCGTCGTCTGCCATGATGGATTCAGAGACACCATTGTTTTTTTCATTTTTGCCGCCGTTAACGTCTTTGTCTTTCACCCCATTGTCTATCTTGGATTTATCCAGGCGTTTTTTTGGGAGAACACTAGATCGACTAATAAATTGAGTTGCTGATGCTATCGCTCTCAGTGATATCGGTGCTGCTACATCATCTTCTTCCTTTTTGTCATTTACCGGATTTAAATGAGAATCTTTCTCTACTTCTTTACTTTCTGTTTCCTCCACAGCCATTTTTGAAGACTCTTTTCTGTCGCGGTGAGTTTTAGAAACAGTCTTGATTGGATTCTCTGAGACTTTCGCCTGGTCCAATTTTCCTTGAAAGTATTGATTTATTTGTTGACCAATAATTTTTACTTGATACGGATTTAATTCAATAGGTTTGTCAGAATCGGGTTCTTTGTACAGTAAAGAATTTAAAATGGATTCTTCAACTTTGTGCGATTTCGAATTGCGGCTACTTTTATTGCGATTCTTGTCATGACGCTTAATTTTCTGAGGAATTGATTTGGCTTGTTTGACAAACTTCAGTGTATTCATTGTCGCATCGATGTGAGTTGCTTCGGGACGAACGTGCGTTATTATTCGAATTTCAGTATTTCCATCTCCGATGTCTTTAAGGCAGTGTGTCAACTTACACTGACGAAAATATTGACTCGGGGCAACAGTTTTGAAATGTATCGGAAGCAATTCAGGTCTCTTCAACTAAAATGTGTAATTTTCTTTTAAAAAACAGAAAGAAAAGAGCTGCATGAATTTCGGTATAAAAAACAATTAACTTTTACCTGCATTATATTTAATTTCCTTAAAAGATTTGATCTTGCAAATAACTGTTCCAAGAAAAACAAATCTCTGTGAAGATCAACAATTTCCGTAGTCGCAGGTGCACTTTCTGACAAATTCCCTTTACGTAAACAGCATTTTCCTCCCACTACGAAAGGTAAAGCACGTGTTTCCACATTTTCAGGTTTAGAGGAATCTGACCTCGGATTGGGACACCCTTGAGCGTCAACTTCATCCGCTGCTATTTGTTTACTATAAGCCCTTACTAAATTCTTGCTCGTGGGAATCGACGCTATTTTTGCAAAAGTAATCTAGAAGATTTGCAATAATTAATAATAAATTGTTTAAAATTAGAATTTTTAAAATCGAAGGATGAAAAAAAAATCATTTTGGATGTCAAAATTCTCACGCGTGACTTTTGTACAGCAGACTTTTCATGGATGTTCACAAGACAAATATCAAAATATATAAAAGTGTGAAATTTTTCAGGTGATGCTTTCTTAAATTTTCTTTTTTCAGCAAAAATTCGATGCAAAATTGCCCCAGCTTCATCTCTGTTGTAAACTTCATGCATCAACTTTTGCTGTTCAAAACAATCATACAAACTTTAGCAAGCATTTTTTCACATTAGCAATTCGTGGCATTTTATTAACAGAGAATTTTTTTATTACGCAGGGACCATCGAGTCCAATGCAGTCAATATTGTATGGTGTCAGTGTAACCAAATCTCGAATATGATTTTGGAAGATTTGAACACTCGAAATAAAAACTTTGCAAAATTTTTCCTCCTGGATTTTTTCCACTGTGTTAAATATTTCATCAATTGTCCGAGGAATCAAGCCCCGATGCTGTAATGCATGCAATTTTAATATTAGTAAATTTTTACACGTCAATTATTTAGTTGTAAACGATATTCCCAGTCTGTATTAATTGTACATGATATTTTCCTGGTGTGCCAAATAGTGTAAAGTTTTTGCCGGAATCTTCTGCACCAAGTGCAACAAAAAGAGAAGAAACGCCATTAAAAGCCTTTTGAATTAAATCGTGAGCAACAAGAATGTAGGTGTCTTCCTGACTGCTGTTGTAAAGAATCCCATCAGTAGGGAAATATTGGACATCACCCGGGTTTTTATTCGGATCATCCAATCTAATACCTAGATACTACATTTTTACCAAAGTAAAATTAATTTCTTTTTGTAAAAGCAGTTATGAAAATCAGAAATGTGAATTTTGAATGTACTTTTCCAGTTTCGTCAACTTTGAAAACATTATCTTGAAACTTGGGCGAAGGACGAATCCTCGCCCAAACTTGAGGCGAGATATTTTTATTTTTTAACAATTGTTTCAAAGAAGATGCTTTGATCGTATGTGAAGATACAGCTTCTTTATGAGGAGTATGAGCTACTGCTATTATTTCTGATGGTAACTTTGCAAGACTATTTTCTTTTGCAGACAATGTACTAGAAACATTATGAATCAGCATTTCCGACATCGTGAACACTTTTTAGTATTATTTGCACCTGCACCCCTTTACAGGTTCTTAAAATTGCAAACTGAATAATTTTGGAAAGTTGGTGGTGGTTTGTAACACTAATAAACAATAGAAAAGATGAAGTACGTATACAGTGATAGCCTGATAGTGATTATTGTTGGTATGGGATTTTCTTCCACATTGAATCAATGATTACTTTTTTATTTCAAGAACTATGGAATTCGAAAAAGTGGCATTTTTTTATTTTATATAAAAACGTACCATAAATTATTAATGACAATTTGACACTTCTGATGAAACTAGCCAAAGCGCGGAAAATCTCATGCAATGATAATGCTTACCTAATGTAAATTAACAACAATAATTAGTGTGTTTCATTCAATAAATGAATATTCTTCTTTTTCTTAACTCAAACTTTTTCCAGGACATTATGCTCGCTCTCTGAATCATGATCCTCCAACGAAATTCGTCTTAGAAATTCTTTGGACACCCTTTTGTGGTTAAGACAAATTACGACAACACAAAAGGTCCATATTGAAATAATGACAATGACAAACGCTCCCCATAAATACATTATGTGTGCAAAACTCATATGAACGTCTGTGAGTTCCAGTTTAAGAATAGCAATTTTCTTATCATCGATGTAACACGAATATTCTCCTAAATCTTGAAAATCCAAGTGTGTTAGCAAAAGTCTATCAAAGATGTCTATATTCATTCGTTTGCCTTTTTTAATCAAATTATCTTCCCAGAACCAGGCAACTTCCCCTTCTGTGGAAATCTCATCTGATGGACAATTTAATTTGAAGATTTTTCCAAACTGATCCAAAGTTACATTCACCACTTGAATTATAACAGGTTTGTGTACGTCGAAATCAATTGAAAACCCTTCTGGGGGAGCTAATAAGACTTCATCCGAAGACCCTTGAAGGAATTCGTTGTTTTCTCCAGTCAGTTCTACTATTCTTTGTTTGTGTAAGAAAAGATTGGATTTGCATTCTCCAGCGCAGTGGTCAGTTGCAACAATTCCTGGTAAATTGTTTATTTCTTTTGCTAGACGAGTACTGACGATTTTCCCCAGCAAAAGTGAATGACATGAAAATCCAATTCCGAATTTCATTTTTTTAAATTCACCACTTCTGTCATTCTCCGATGATTTTTTTCTTGTGTCTTTCGAAGGACGCAATTCACATTTTGCACTCCGTTTTCGAATTCCTGCGATTCGGTTGCAAACTTTACACGGACCCCATTCGGACCACTCAAGGTGTATTTCTAAATGAACTTTATCCGAAGATTTTCCGATGGTAAATTTATCCTCTTTTGCCAGCTTCTTATTTAACGGTTTAATAACTTCCTTTGTGAATTCCTTGAGATCTTTTTCAGATTTGACGGATGTTTCTAAAGCTTCTTGTACAACATCCACGATGTAATTGAATTTTGACGCAGTGTTGTCATCTAACCCTTGGCAAAAGTAAATGCCTCCGTCTTTCTCTGTAATATCCCGGATAATCAAAGTATGGTGTTCGTTCACGACTACTTTTCTTTTGTTTACATCTGCAGAAGAAAAATCCTGAGTGATTTCCCGTGGAGGAGACATGAAAAAACGATCTTGAATGTACCAAATCTCCCGAGCATTTTCATCGTCATTCTCATTACAGTAATGACAATCCAACTGAACTTCATGTTGCAAATAAGTTTCCACGACTATGTATTCGTCATCCGTATTCTGAAGACCCATTAGAGTCCGCCGTTTTTTGCACGAGGGTTGTTTATGCTTAGACTCTTGCAACGAGACACTAATGAGTGACCACATTGTTAGAAAAAATAGCAAATTAATGCATTTGAGGTTCATTCTATATTTTTTGTGTCCGTGGTATTGACAGAGTGGCAAGGATACTTTTACAAACATGAAATAGTATAAGAATTGCAGTTGAGCTATTTGATTTCAATAAGAATGCCAAATAATGGTCAAAATTACCTAAATAACTTTTTTACTGTTTTTCTATATTACGAATTACGAATGGTCGTCGTCCAGGAGTTTGTACATGATGATGGAAAGACCTTCTTCCTTCGAAAATTTTATTTCTATGTAGTACGATCTTTTTAATTCTTCGAATTGTATTCAAGGGCGTATTTAGAGGGGATCCCTCCCAGATGCAGCACGAAAATTCTATTTCTATTTTAGGTAGCACGATCTTTTTAATTCTTTGAATTATATTCAAGGGCGTATTTACAGGAGGGTTCCTTCCAGATGCAGCAAAAAGGGTTGTAGGAGACCGAATGCCTACATGCCTACAATAAATTTTATTTGTGTGTGCGGGTTCAATCCAGATTTCTATTGTCTTATCATTACCAAATCCTAGATACGCCTTTGAATTGAACTATCTGTACATATGTATGAGCATTTCAGTATGATAATTTTATATTCATTGCATGTCTTTTCTACAAATGCTTTTGTTGACAGATTTTTCTACAACATACTGAAATTATCTGTTTTAATATCAATAAGAAAAACAGTTATAAAAAGTATGACTGATTGATGAATAAGTTCTTAAAATATATACTATAAAAAATACATTTTTCTAATTTAAAAAACAGATACTACTGTCTAAAATTTGCAATTTTTACATAATATTATTATTACAAGTACCTATACTACCTATATGCATGCAAATTCATACAATGTATATAAACGCTTAGGTGTTGTCTTTGTTTCATTCTCTTCTAAATCAAAGCAGTAGTGGCTACTATAGAAGTCCATTCGAGAAATACGACGCAGTAAGTTTCCATGAGATGAAAGTTATATCGATGTGTCTGGAAGATATTTGTAAATTGATATTGAGCTACACAAAACAAACAAGTGCAATCGACCGACCCACACAGTATGTGTGTGAATTGTTCTCGTCGTGGTATCCCCCAGACTTGTATAAATACATCTGTCTGGAAGCTATAAAGAATTTCTCCACTCTCTGTACAAAATATTGCTATTACCATTACCACAAATGACCACAGTCAAAACCAAAGGTAATTTAATTTCTATGCATGCATAGCCTTTAAAAAGCCTTATGTCAATGTCTCGTGGTTGGATTCATACAAACTGTCATGAAGAAATAATATTTTATAATTTTATTTGATGGCTAAGCAAATGGTTACTGTCCGCAGTTTTAGCAGTTACTACATAGTACATTATATGCAAATGACTATCGTGCTTTATTTTCCAGAACCAAAAACGAATGCATAATGCAGCATGGTGCTATTCCCATGTAAAACTGTTTAAATGAAATTAGACTTTACATAAATATACCTACTCCCTTTATTTTACACTGTGCAAGTTCAAGGGCGTATCTAGTATAATCTTACCTCGTTTGAGCCCTCCCCTGATTCCAGAAAAAATTAAAAGGTTTTGCCCGCAATTTTTTTCTAATTTTTTGCTAGCTTCTTTCCAAACCTCTGAACGAGCCCCTACCATTTGTGAATTCTAGATACGCCCTTGTGGAAGTTGATAAAATGATAGAAAATAGATTCATTTCTAGTTATAAGACAATTATGTCCATGCAATGTGCTAACGATTTTACAAAACGATCGGATCGTGCATACACGGAGTTGTCTAAAGGGAAACTCATTAATTTGCAAGAACGATAAGAAAGAAAGTTGAAACAAATCGTGTACTTTGTTCCATCGGGGTTAATAGTTGTGTGCCATGCAAAATTCTGCTTTTCTTTGAACGGGAGAAACGCAAATGACATGAAGGAATAGAACAGAAACTGCAATCGATGAAAATAATTGACTTAAATTGATTACCCATTAATGCAACCCTTCTCTATCTCTGTTTGTGTCATCTATATATCTATTTAATCTATTACAATATATAATGTATGATTTTGATGAGTATAGACTTCTTCTTGGAAGAACAAAGACATAGACAACAAAATGAGCATATATAAATAGGAAAAAGATTCGTGATGAGTTCTTTTGTAGTTTAGTTTCTTGCAGACATGAACTACATGTGTACATTAAGCTAGTTGGTATTATATTATAGGTATTCCAATTCGGGTATTCCTACTTTCCATCACCACCACTCTATCAAGAAATACAAACTGTCTTAGCATGTCTCGTCTTCCCGTCTTGAAACATTTGGCTGTTCTGCTCTTTGTATAACAACTAGCTGCTCTATTTAATCCTCCATACAACATTTGACAGCCTCCTCTGTAGTCCATAATACTTCCTCAAGTGTCTATAATATTATAGCTTCATAAATACAAGTAAGAAAATCTATCTTTTCTTTGCAACCATTTCAAGAATATTTTACATGGTTTAATTTTTGCTGACAGTAAATTAAAAAAGATTTTGAATGATATTGATAAAAGTTTGTGTTTTAAGAGATTATATCTATAACAGGTATAGATAAAACTTAAAACTCCTAAAGCCCTATATATTAGTTTAATTTTTAATTGGGAAATGTAAGGCAAAATAATTTAGTTCTTGTTTTAAATTAGAAGAAGGATATTAAAAATTAAAATTCGAATTATATAGACAAACAGTACAGTGAAAGATTCTTCATTTTTAACAATAGGTTTAATAACTTACAAGCTTTTATTTACAAATTGTTAAGTATTAATTTAGATCCTCTTCATAAACACATTCAATTAATTCAATTTACATTAAGGAACCGTTGTAATTTTATTGTAGCTTAAAATTAATTACATTCAAGAGCGTATCTAAAATTCAGGACGGGGTGGGCTCAAAAGGTTTGAAGGGGGTAAAAGAACAAGAAATGAGCAAACTTTTCGGTCGCAAATTTTTGACACACAATTCCTTTTCAGTAATAGGGGGAAGAGATGAGGCCGGGTGAAATCATCCATAGATACGCCCTTGCTACATTAATATTTTCTAAACTCTATAACAATTAATTTTTATATGTACATTTATACAGATAGATGTAATTTAATTTACAGTTTTTAACTAATAAGACCGGAAGTGGCTTGCCGAAAATGAAATTACAATTGAATTTTAATTTAATAATTAGCCAAAAATAAATATGCCATAAAATTAATCATATAATAAAATTTAATTGAACGATTTACAGTAAATATAGAATTAGAATTAATTGGGTAAATTAAGGCAGAAAAATAATATAATGGTGACAAATTGGTAAATTGGCTGACTGAGTTTGGTTAATTTTTTTTGTAAAGCAAGTTGTTTGCTTTACATCGAGACTGCAACACTCTACAGCGGGAATTTACCAAGAAGATTTTATTATATTTACAAGAGATAGGAATACTCATTTATTGAGAAGAAGAGCGAACATAATACACAACAGGGGTTGTTGTAGTTGTATAAAATATTTGATTTGACTGTGTGCTGCTTTTTCATTCAATTTTATTACTTTTTGATTTAGCATTTCTATTTTATTTTTATATCTTTTCCAAAACTAATAGCGAAAGCTAAAAACAGAGCAAAAATGTCTGACATGGGGGAAATGGATAAGAACGACCCGAAAAATTTGCAAGAGTTAACACAATACGTAAGTACCGAAATTTTTAATTGCTTCGTTCATTTAATGTCATTAAAACACAATTATTATAAATATATAGCGTTTAGTTTTTATACCTATAAAAAGTAGTTGAGTGTTGTAAACAACAAAAATGGTAAAAATCACAAATATAATTCTTATTTCAACATTAAATATTCATTGTGTCATATAAAATGATTGATTAACATATCTTTACATTCAATTTGTGTTTTAATCATTAAAGCGACAAATTGGGGTAAGGGTTTATTTTATTTGTCAGCCTGTTTATTAGCATAATTATCTCAATTCAATCGTATTTTAGTTTAGAATAGAAATAGAATTTTAGAAAACATTATTACGTTTTAATTTTTATGCACTGTGCTTAAATTTGGCTGTCACTTTATTTAGTGCATCTTTTCCTATTTTTTTATTCTTCTGCTCACAGATGAATGTTGAAATTATTTTTAGAAATTAAACAACAAAATTTGCATCAATCCAACACAGAAATAACAAAAGCTTTTAAACTTTTATCATCATAATATTACAAGACACACTTAAAGAAAACAAATCTGCTGAATTAACTATTCATGTTGTGTTGTTTTATATATCCAGGTTCAAGGACTTTTGCAAAATATGCAAGACAAATTCCAAAACATGTCAGATCAAATTCTCAACCGAATTGACGAGATGGGAAATCGTATTGACGATCTGGAGAAGAACATCGCCGACTTGATGACACAAGCGGGAGCATCGACGTATGAAGGGAATGTCGTGGAGCCGCGTTAACTTACTATTTATTATTATGAGTCTGAAAATGAATTAAGTCCATCGCAATTAATTATTTGATAACAGACTTCATCTAATTATCACAACACTGTAAATAATATTACGTTATTTATGTTTAGACAGTATTAGTATTATCTAAATGCAAGTTCAGTTCAAGTTACGAATTACGATACAACCAAAATCTTTTCTCTCCTGATTTAATTGTTTGAAATATTGTTACCAGATTCCATTGGCTCCTGTTACCCAGATTATTATTATCAGTTTATTATTGAGTTCCTTATTATTATGTTTCGTTATTATTTAAGAATATCTTTAGTGAATAATAATTGTTATTATTGCACCTTATGTGAACATCATTTGTAAATGCTTTCGTTAAAAACTGACAGTAAATCTTAGTAAATCCAACATTCCCTGAAAACATATTTTCAAAATTCATTTATTTGCATTAAACATAAAATGTAATTTTTAATTCATATGTAGCACATTATATAATATTTATTTATCTTCATACTAAAACTAAAACACGTAAATCAATTACTACTTAATTTAGATGGTAATATTTTCGACTAAGAATAAGAAATTTAACGATATAATTACATAAGACGTTATTATTTCTTTGAGCCTAGTTATTACATTTATACAATACAAGTGGTTTTTTAAATGTCATTTATTTTCCTCTTTAACGCACACAATGAATCATTTATTCGTTTAGTTACAGTTTTGAATCTATAGAATAATATGAGCACTAAAAAATGACGAGTTGTCATTCGACTAATAAACGGAGATAGGAAAACATCTAAACTATTTAAAAGAGAGATACAGGAAGAAGGCTTTCAGTGGTGATAAATGCAGCTAATTACGCAGGATCTCGTTTCCTTCGTTTTAATACATAATTTTTTCGTCACTGTTTTCAGAATGTGATTCATATTGTAACCATTATTCAATTCAAGTTCTACTTTTAATACTATTAATTTAAATATTTTATTAATCATTGCATTTGTCGAGTATAAGGCTCCAAAGTTTAGTATTACTACTCGTAACCAAGAAAAAACCGTTAGCACAAATTATATGTAAATATATAAAGAAGAACTAAGAAGAAATGCCATCTAATTAGCTACATCTGCTGTAAATGTCTAAGCTAAAATCACAGATTTGGACAAGGCAGGTAAAACTCTTACAAGATAGTAGTACACGAGAATTGCAACTTTTAGCATAACCATAACATTACAAATCTACATTATCATTAAGTAAGTCTAATGTAGGTGTGTGTGTATGTACCCCTCTCTTTATGTGTAGGTATTCTTCTGAGGATTGTAGCAACACATAAAACTAAATAGGATGGTTAAAAATAACTACACTACCGGAATTTAAAAGAAAGTAGAAGGAATTTCAAAGTCCTTATTATGCAGTGACGTCTCTTCTCCCAAACAGTAGGATAATATAAACTTCATTTTGGATTTACTTCTTGGAAAACCGGGAGGAATCATTATAAGTCCCACTTGGGTCAAAACGGGAGGTGGTAGAAACTTTTTCTTCCATAGAGGAAGTTCCATACATGAAGGAGGCATCAATTTCACCTGCAACAATCAAAATAGTATTATTATAGGAGTGTCATTTAATTTTGATGTGAGTAATTTAAACTTGGGCAGATGGGCATGAAAAAATGACATTATAACTTACTTGTAATCCTTTTGGAGGAAGTAATTGAAAAACATAATTTAAAATTGTTGACGAAGAACTTCTGTTTGTTAGTGTGATAACAATAACGTACACGTTGCTGGGAAGTTTAGGAAATTCTCCAAATGTCAAAGTGAGATTAACATATTTAGAGTCTTCTTCAAGATCGATTTCCACAGGTTTTACATCTTCTATCAGGTCAATTAGTTCTAGATCCATTTCTTTAACCGAATTCAGACTAAAGCACGATTTTTCTGAAGAGATTGTAGAATTTAACGGAGCTGATGAGATTTGTGGTGTACTATTTGTATTCGTTGTTTCCACTATTTTAGAAGTTGGATTTATATTCTCGCCCAAGACTAGAAGTAAATTTTCATCTTCTCCAGAACTCAGTCTTGGCTTAGTCTTGTTTCCAACAGATAAATGTGTTGACATTGGTTTATCATTGCTGTTTCGGTTTTTTTGGGAGCCATTCGGTCTGTCCAAAAAGTCTAAATCTAGAAATGGAGCATCCCCAGATCTTTCCAGTAAATGACTCGACTCGATTTTCTTCGGTTCCACTGTAGGTTTCAGTAATTGGCTCAGAGGAGTTTTGTCAGTCCTGCAATTTTAAAAAACAACAGCAAAAATCAGTTTAAAATTGTTGTACAATAAATCAAATGAACGTAAAAATATTAAACACAATACTAACTTTCTTGATTCGTGATTCTTTATGCCGACTAAGTTTCTTTCCATCAATTCCCGACTCATTCGCCCTATTTCGTCTAAAGTGGTATCAGGTTGCAATAATTCAGCAGAGGCAGAAGTAGAACTTGGAGAAGGAAACACTTCCATGTCTAAGTTTAAAAGGTTTTCACTGTCGTTATTGCCCAAGATTTTATTGTCATAGGGTGAAAGCGATAAATTAATATCTCCTAATCCTATCAACAGTTCATCCGCTAACGACAACTCGGCTTTTATTTTTTCAGGTGAATCCGGCTCGTCTAATTTATCATCAACACAATTTTTCTTCCTTTCATACAGTTCTAAAACTTTTTCAATGTTTTCACTAGCTTGAAGCAACGATGTCGTTTCGTCATTAGTTTCAGTAGCAATACTGCCTAATTTTTCTCTCAAATTCCGACAAGTGTCCGCCAGTTCTTCTACAATTTCTGCATCTAGTCGTGATTGAATTAACATTTCTGTCAGTAAACTGGTTGAAGTGTCTATTCTGTCAATAAGAGAATGTAACTCGGCTCGCCGCTCATTGCGTTTTGTTTCTTCGTCCGCAAGATTTTTGATAAGGCGGTTTGCAGCTTGTAAATCGGCAGGATCCTTTGACTGGAGCAATTTCTTTAACATTATTGCATTTTCGGCTCGATCAAATATACTTTTTTGTAATTCCGCATCAGCGTCAGCTTCCACAGAAGCATCATTCGGGTTCCTTGGAATAATGTCACCATCCACGAGGGAATGGTATACGGCATCGATTTTAGAATGCTCACTGGGGAACCATCGTTTTCTTTTTACACCTGAAGCGTCGTACAGAAACTTCACAGCTCTTTCTTTCACAACCGAAGAGGTTTGTTTGCCTAGGTATTTTGGAGACAAAATCCGGATTATTTCGTTGAGGAATCGATAGCGACCAATTTCTGTCCGGAATTCAATTGATCCTTCAGATTCAGATTCAAGAGCAGCTTCTAAAAACTTTATAAACAAAAACCATGTTGTTATTGCAATTTTTGAACAAATCATGTAATGCAAACGATTCGGGTAAAATAAAACCGAGTAAAATATTGCTTACTGCAAATGCCTGAATTGCTTGAGCTTCAGATGTGGACTGAATTTTACCAGCTAACAATTTAGACGTGATCAATGAGCCAGTAGGAGTTCGTCGCATTTCTCGCAGAAAAGTCGCAATGTCAGATGCCTGTATAGGCGATCTGTTCATCAAGCCATCTACAACAGCAAATAATTAGTTAATTACATTCAAAAATTATAAAGCATAACAATTAGTAGACAAAAAATATTTACAAATATTACAAATCCTTGTTTATAATTAAATGTGCAAAACAACAAACCAAAATATGTCGGGAGTTCCATCCTTTTATTCGGACTTGTATTCAACTGACGCTCGGTATTTTCAGTGACCTTACCAAGACCAAGGTCAACAGTTAAAAAACGATCAATTTTGTTGCCAGAAAGTGACAAATGTTAAAATTACAATTAATAACCTCACCTAACTCGGACACAACGGATGACGGAGCGAATTAAACTATTCCAACCCAAAAATAAACTGCGGGTGAGCTGTATTTAAAACAGCAATGACTGCGAATTCATAACGTCGCGTTCGTAGACCTCAGTCACCTTATCTTGTATCTAATCATCTTCATCCTCTTATTAACAATGTAATATTTTTTTGCCTGTGCAAAATATGTTTGCAGAAATACACGAACTCACAAACAATGAACAATCACTTACAAGTAATTTAGATACCTGGTTTCTGTCAATCTTCAATATGATTTGTCTCTACCCAACCCACACATCGAAGTTAGATTATTGAACAACACATCATTCGCTAAACAATTAATATCAAATTGACCAAGTGTTTAGTTGAGTGCACTAACTGTAGTTAACTAAATTATTAGTTAATTGATATTCAGTTCCATTCTACTCATCGTGAAGTTAACTTTGTTTTTATTATTATGAACCCCTTCCTCTCAGAATCACGTGCTGCTTAGGATCCTCTTCAGCCATACGAAACTTAACGAAACTACGAAAATTCAAAAACTTTTGTCGTGTCATTCAAGATATTGCAATACATAATTTGCAAGTTGCAAAAAGTGATAAAAGAAATTGTTATGATTTGTAAATCACATTCAACTTTTTGAAAAATCTCATCAATAGTTCTTGTTCCGATTGATTTCATCATTTATTAAATTCGCAATTCTGAATACTGTCAACTTTTGAGGTAAGTAGTACAAATTCCTAAAATCATGAATCATTTCAATGTAGAATGTAGAATCAACAAAATATCAAATATTACATTTGACTGATTTGGCTTGGCCAGTAATAATTTTTGATTCGAATTATTTTGAATTGTTTGAAGTGGTTTTTTGTGATGTATAATTTACTGTCAACTGTATAAATGTGATTCATATTTTGATAGTTGATTTTGTAATTATGATTACTTTTTTAACAGACAGAACAGTAGACTGACAAAACTGACGACTGATTGTGAGTAGACACACAAGTGAGCAGTGATCAAGGTGACAAGAAATAAAAGTCCGAACTGAAGCTCCTATCAGCATTATTGCTGGACGGAAGATAAATTACGTAGAATTTCGCCGAAGACAAGATGTAAGATAATTTTTTATCTTAGTCATTAGTCTTAACATTCAATTCAGTAGTAAACAAAGTTAGTTGCAAAATCCTCATTTTTGAAAAAAGTGTCATTGGTACCTTAGGTCATTTCAGTCATCTGTGTTTAATTAATGGAATTCGAAGTCGTCGTTTATTGTTTAAGAGTCACGGATTTCTTTTCTACAATGTCTGTATATATTTTTTGTACAACTGTATGTTATACTGAGACAAGCTTATTTCTGTTTTTATGTCCAATCATTGGACATAAAAACAATGTATAAAAGTCTGACGGACGTTGTCGATTGCAAAACCTGTCGTACTTCTTCTTCATATGCTTATTTATTAAGTAGCGCAAGCTACTTTATAACATTGGTGTCTACGTCTGTCCGTCCGTCTGTCCGTCCGTCTGTCCGTCCGTCTGTCCGTCCGTCTGTCCG